>ML300630.1:14323-30981 GCA_005239495.1 Nicotiana undulata | reverse complement strand
TTTACTATTTGCTCTTTATCAATTATATCAGGAATAACACAATTACTCAATTGATGGAGTTCAGAATTCTTATCTGAATATTATATACATTAAATTCGCAGCTATCATAGCTCAATTTCATCAAATATCATTAATAACTTGTACAAAACCTCAGATAATATCAAACAATAATTAGAACATGCTCGTGAGTCCTACGGCTACCCGACATGCAGTATAGATGCCACATATGGACTCTCGTCACGTGGTACGTACGTAGCCCCCCCTCGACGAGCACAATTAGCAATCAGGAGCCTAGGGGACATTTCCCCTTTACAAAGTTTGGAAAGGAGACTCACCTGGACAAGTGCTCCTACGGCCAACGAACCGATCAACACGACGCACGAATCCTCCGAATCACCCTCGATGGCTCGCAAATTTGGGAATTCAACTCCGAGCTTTGGCGTCCGGAAAATTATAATTCTTGAAGAAACGCGTTATACGTCGCCTAAGGATCGAGATTAACTCCATTAATCATCCCTCAATGGCAAAAAAANNNNTCGTCAACAATGGAAGAAATGTGATTTTAGGAAATGAATTCGCGACTTGGCCTTTTAAATGGAACTGCCCAGCAGTTTCCGCACCTGCGACTTTTGGATCGCAGGTGCGGACTCGCACCTGCGAAAGTTGGGTCGCGCCTGCGTAAAATGGCTTGGGCACTGGGCAAATTTCTCGCACCTGCGGGCTTTTGTCCGCGCCTGCAGAGCCGCGCCTGCGGAGCCGCGCCTGCGGAGAATAGGCCGCTCCTGCGATGGCCTGGGCCCCTTGGAAAAGTCGCACCTGTGGCCCTTTGTCCGCTCCTGCGGAGCCGCGCCTGCGAGGGGAATTCCGTTGGTGCGAACCTCGCGCCTGCGGCTCATGGACCGCAGGTGCGGTCACACCAGTAAATTCCCACCAGCAATTCAATTGCTGGTTTTTGACCCCGGTCGGGGTCCGGGAGACCCCTGGGCCCACCCGAGCCCTCGACAAAATATACCCACAAGTCTTAAATCACTTGACGGACCTGCTCGAGCTCTCAGAACACTAGAAACATCATTCGAACCAAGAATCACTCTCCGAAACCCCTTAGATCAAATTTAGGATTTCAAGAAAAATTTCAATGGCTCATCAATACGCCGAACGGGTCTACACTGCTCGGAATGACCCCAAATTTTGCGGACAAGTCATAAATGACTGTACGGAACTATTGCCAGTTCCGGAATTCCATTCGGACCATGATATCACGAGGTCCAATTCCAGGCTGAATTCCAAATCACATGAAATCCTGAATTCCAATTCAGGTGCCGAAATACTCCCGGGTCATCAGAAACCCGAGGCGAACACACTCCCAAGTCCGAAATCATCATCCGGAGCTGCTGGAGCTGTCAGAACTCGATTCCGAGGTCGTTTGTTCAAAATGCTGCTCGAAACCAAAATCAGCCAAATAGGCTAGCCTTCAGGAACCAAGTGTTCCGGAACTGGCCAAATCACTTCCGAATCACGAACTACCGGCCCACACAAGTCATAAGGCACGAGTAGTCGCTATGGGAAGAGTCATTCACGGGAACGGAGTCTCAACACACAAAACGACCGGCTGGGTCGTTACATATGCAAACTTGAAACAATAAGGATGAAATAATAGAGATAAAATATATTCTAAATGAGTCATTGTTAATTTTGTTTTTTTTTTCTTTTTACAAATATTCTAACAAAGGACAATTCTGTATATTTTTATATATTAGTTTATTATTGTAAATTATTGACTCAACAATAGTCATTTTGAAACTTAAATTTTCACTTATTAAATTTTATAGGAGTTACAGGCCAACTTCGTCGTGATAAAAGTAATCCTTTTACTTGTTTGTTCAATATTTAGGCATAAAAATTACAAAACTTTTCATAAGATATTCTCACAGAACTTAAGGACTTTCGTTGGGTTGGATTTGGGATCAACATAATATACTTTTAGATATTTATATATTTTATTTTTATTAGAAGTCAAATATATTATTTTATATAATACTTATGCGAGTTTTTGAAAATTATTTACTTATTGACGTAGGGAACACGCGCAACGCACGTACCCTAAGACTAGTAAATACAAAACGTTGAAGAATTACACGTCGATGGTTTATGTGTTGGGAATAACCTCCCAGAGAAATAATATTCACGTAATAAAATCGGAATAATAATGTATCACCGAGATACGGTAATCAACAAGAATAAAAGAGTGACAATGACACCAAAACTTTTACGTGAAAAACCCTTCGGAGGGAAAGAACCACGACCTCGAGAGGACAATTGATATCACTATATCAAGGAATTTTGTACTTTGTAAGTCCGAGTAAAATACTCCAATAACTACTACAACACTCAAAAAAAATAACTCTCTTTCGATATTCTCACCTCACTACAATATCGCTCAGATTCTCTATTTTCCTCACAGACTATTTCTTATACTTGTATGTGATGCCTCACTCTCCTTTTACTCTTTCAGATGGTGTGATTACAATTGAGAAAATGCCCTCCTTTTATAAGGCAAAAAAGTCGTGGGCTCAAAGTATTCTACAAGAGTATTACAATCCTCCTCCACACATTCCAAAATTGGTCACCAAGTATAAACTTCAGCCAAGTATTATTATATAGGCACAAGCCTATATTGATGGGATGGACCCCACAATCTCCACTTTGAGTCTCGTCTACCTGAAGGAGGTAACATTAGGGTTGCAAGTTTGAGTGCATGTTGACAAATTCTATGCATAGCTCTAACTTGTCTCGTGGTACCACCTTGGTCAGCATATCCGAAGGATTCTCACTTGTATGGATCTTCTTGACCTGCATAGATCCATCCTCTATCTTTTCTCGAATAAGTGATATCGCACATCGATACGCTTTGTTCTTGCATGATACATGGTGTTTTTGTTCAAGTCTATTGCACTTTGACTGTCACAATAGACTATATATTCCTTCTGGTGCAATCCAAGTTCTTGAAATAATCGTTTCAGCCATACCATCTCCTTGCAAGCTTCAGTAGCGGCAATATACTCTGCTTCAGTTGTAGAGAGTGGGACACACTTCTGCAACTTCGACTGCCATGATATAGTTGCCCCCTGAAAATGTGAACAGGTATCTAATAGTAGATTTATGATTATCAAGATCACCTGACATATAAGCATCAGTGTAGCCCTTCAAGATTGAATCAGATCCTCCAAAACACAAGCAATCTTTAGGAGTACCTCTCTGGTACCTCAGTATCCACTTGGCTGCTTCCTAATGTTCTTTACCAGGAACTTCAAGGAACCTGCTAACAACACTAACTACATGAGAAATATCTGGTCTAGTGCATACCATTGCATGCATCAAGTTCCCGACTGCTAAAGAATAAGGAACTTGAACCATTCTCTCTTTATCCTCCTTTGTTGTAGGACACATCTTCTTGCTTAACGTTAGATGACCAGCAAGAGGTGTGTTGACTGGCTTAGCACTTTTCATGTTGAAGCGTTCCAGTACACGTTGAATGTACTTTTCCTGAGATAGTCGTAACTTTCTACTTGTCAGCTCTCGAACTATCTTCATTCCCAAATATTGTTGTGATGGGCCCAAGTCCTTCATATCAAATGACTTGGACAAATCTCTCTTTAGCTTTGCAATCAGCTCCTTGTCTTGTCTTACAATCAACATGTCATCCACATACAAATATAATAGCGTTGTTATCAGAAAATATTTTGAACTATATATGTGGATCATAATAAGTCTTTGTGTAGGTTTGACTTTTCATGAATGAGTCAAACTTCATGTACCACTCTCTCGGTGTCTGCTGATCGGCTCTCACCCACACTACTATTAAAGTAGGAAGATGAGGGTCGGTGCAGCTTTTACCCGAAAGGTCGGGATCGATTCCTCAGAGAGTTATGATTTGGAGTCGAGTTTCTATGTAATCTAATAGTGTTTCGTGTTCTTGATTACACTTCTCATAATTTTTGGGTTTTGTATTATAATTATGGTTTAGGCTACTATAATTGCAATTAAGCTAACTATTGTCTTTTTGGGTTGTTTTGTAATTAGATAAAGGCACTAGGGTTATGAATTTTACCTAGGCCGCAAATCAGTGGGTTCTAATTTCTAAAGCAAAGATGTTGTTCGGGGAATTATGATATAACCAATGCCCAACGATACCCACTCTATACCTCTCGGTAGTTTGAGTGGTATTGCCCTAATTGCCTTTCTCAAGGTCAATTGGGTATCAAATTTGCACAAGCAATTTAGGCTCAAGTAGGGTTTTACTCTCTCGAGGTTTAACCCGTTAATTAGGACTATCAATTCTCATGATTTCATCCCAATTTCTTGTTGGGTTGATTTTCTAGACTCAAGTCCTCTTTCTCAAGAAGGACCCAAGTCAATTGAACACCAATTAGTGTTTGCAACCACTAATTTTAACAATAAAACCGCAAATCAACCCAAATATCCATCACCAATAAACATCTAAGCCCTAATTTAGAGAACTCATTAATTACCCACACTAGGGTTGAGCCACAACCCTAGATAATGGGTTTAGCTACTCATAATCAATGAAGAAATCAAAGAAATAGATGAAGCAAAACCCATGTAATTGAATTATAAAATAAAACTAAAGGATTCAATGTTGAAATCTAGCTAAATTTACAAAACTTGCTGTAGAAAAACGCCCACGAGCTCCCAAAATATGTCTGATACAAAGCTTAACCTAAAAAAATAAGAAAAGAAACTATTTATACTCAGCTAAAAATTTCGGACAAAAACGCCCATGCAGGGTCACCGCGGACTGCGCAAAATGGACCGCGGCCGCGGTGAGGCTATTTGGCTCAACAAATTTAGGCTCTTAACTCGGCCACCGCGGTCCGCATAAAATGGACCGCGGCTGCGGTGGCTTCAACACGGACCACGAAGAAAGGACCGCGGTCTGCGGTGGTCTTCTAGGCTTCAAGTGCTGGGGTCTCTGAATCTCATGACCGCGGCCCGCGTAAAATGGACCTTAACCCGCGGTGATATTAGCCTTGGAAAACCACTCTCTGAATCTCACCACCGCGGTCCGCGGAGAATGGACCGCGGTCCGCGATGAAGTTTGCCTTGGGAATGAACTCTCTGAATCTCACCACCGCGGACCGCATAAAGTGGACCGCGGTCCACAGTGGTCAATTTGACTTTGGATTTTTGGTTGTTCTTGGTACTTGTGCAAGTTTCACTCGTTTCTAAGCAGGTCTTTGACTATTTGTCATCCTTTTGGCTAAACCCTGCAACAAGTACAACACGTAAGCCTTTTGGACTATTTTGTGTACAATTGCATCCAAAACTTAAGCAAGATAGAGTGTAAAACAAGGTAAACTCTCTAGTTATCATCTGCTTCAACCTATAAAGACTCTTATTCAATTTACACACCATGTGTTTCTTCCTAGCTACTTCAAATCCTTCTGGCTGCTCCATATAAATCTCTTCTTCCAAATCTCCGTGAAGAAATGTTGTTTTCACGTCCAACTGCTCCACTTCAAGATCTAGGTTGTTAAGCTCAAATTTTTTCCAATAGAAGTCATTTTTACAATAGGAGAGAATTTTTTTTCAAAATCAATACCTTTCTTCTGTTCAAATCCTTTTACCACCAATCGAGCTTTGTATCTGACCAGCTTGCCATTTCCATCTTTCTTGAGTGTAAAGACCCACTTGCATTTGAATGATCTTTTAACCTTTGGAAGTTTAACTAGATTGTACGTGCCATTTTTCTGTAGAGATTCCATCTCTTCTTGCAAGGCTTTCATCCACTGGTTCTTTTTTGGATGGGACAACACCTCCTTAAGACTTTCTGGCTCCCCCTCATCACTATTGAGGACATACTCTGTGGAAAGGTATCGGCATGACACTACCCTTGGCCTTTCTGATCTCCTCAAAGGTTGAGGTTGTTTTTCTTCCTGAGTAGGGTACTCCACTTGCTCGTCGTCATCATCAAGTTGCTCCCCCTACTCAATAACCTCATCAGGTTGCCCCCTGCTCGGCAACCTCGTCGATCGTACTTTCCGCAAGTAGAAGGAATGGTAACAAGGCTAGGGATTATACCATTTTGGTCATCTCTCACTGGTCATCTGCAGTTCCAACTTCACTTTCTCGGAAGACTACATCTTTGCTTCTGATGACCTTCTTCTTTACAAGACCCCACAATCTGTATCCGAACTCTTCATCTCCATACCGATGAATATGCATGGAACATATTTATCATCGAGCTTTGTTCTCTGCTCCTTTGGTACATGTGCAAAAGCTCTGCAACCGAACACCTTCATATGCGAGTAGGACACCTCCTTGTTGGTCCAAACTCTCTCTGGGATGTCAAACTCCAATGGAACTGATGGACTCCTATTGATCAGGTAACAAGCTGTCTGAAAAGCTTCACCCCATAATGACTTAGGCGATTTAGCTATTCTGAGCATGCTTGTCACCTTCTCAACAATGATACGATTCATCCTCTCAGCTACACCATTGTGTTGTGGGGTACCAGGACTGCCTTTTCATGTCTGATACAATCTCGAACAGTACTCCATACCGATGAATATGCATGGAACATATTTATCATCGAGCTTTGTTCTCTGCTCCTTTGGTACATGTGCAAAAGCTCTGCAACCGAACACCTTCATATGCGAGTAGGACACCTCTTTGTTGGTCCAAACTCTCTCTGGGATGTCAAACTCCAATGGAACTGATGGACTCCTATTGATCAGGTAACAAGCTGTCTGAAAAGCTTCACCCCAGAATGACTTAGGCGATTTAGCTATTCTGAGCATGCTTGTCACATTCTCAACAATGATACGGTTCATCCTCTCAGCTACACCATTGTGTTGTGGGGTACCAGGACTGCCTTTTCATGTCTGATACAATCTCGAACAGTACTCTTCAAATTCCCTTGTCCCGAATAATTTCATTCCTAATTTTATTCAGCCTGGTGTGCCGCGACATCCATCTCAACATCCTCATTTTTTCCACTTTCATCTTCTAGACACGGGAGTTCTTGATTGGCCAACACTCAGCCCCATATAACATAGTCAGTCGGACCACCGTTGTGTACTTATATTAGTGAAAATTATTTCTTTAAAATAGTATAAATGGTATATTCAAAAGATATATTTGTGAAATAAATATTAGCAAAAATATACTTTTCAAAGATAATTCTTTTAACCCACGTTGATGAACTTTTTCCAAAGCCAAAATTTTCGTCATCTTCTGATAATTTTTTTTTGTGTGGCTTTTTCGTAATGATTTTAAGTTTTAGGACATGTTACGCATGTTGATGTTGCAATTATATTTTCCTCTACTAGATGAATATGCTATTTGATACTTATTCTGCTTAAACACCTTTATTTGCTAATCAAGTAATTTTGAATAACTGAAAACAATTAAAATTGCTAGTATTTGGCGTATGAAAATAAAAGGGCGAAGAAAGAGAGAAGAATAGTTAATATTTTTATACGTAATGCTAGGGGTGTTCATAAAAACCCAAAAAATCGAATCAAACCGAAAATCAAACTAAATCGACCAAAAAATCGATACTTTTTGGTTTGGTTTGGTTTTTAATTTTATAAACCGATCAAATTTGGTTTGGTTTTGGTTTTAATAAAAAAATAACTGAAAAAATCCGAACCAACCCGACTATAGGAGTAACTATCAATTTTTATTATTACACTTATATATATATGTATATTTTTATACAAAGTTTCAAAAAATTTATGATAAATGTTAATCGTTTACACTTTTAGTACAGTTCTTTATCTTTATATTCTAGTTTGATGGGTAGTTTTCTTTTGTTAAGTGTAAGATTCCATTTCATGTTTAAAAAAATATATTTTTAATTGAGTCCTTAAATTATTCATCACTATTTGATTCAATTATCATCAATATATTTTAGTAAATAATAGATATTTCAAAAGACAATTGATTTGATAGTGGTACGCTGAAAATGTGATCGCCGGAATATGTGTTTGGTAGTGTATGTCTTATATTTAAGAAAAAACCGACAAATAACTGAAAAACCAACAAAACTCGACATAAACCGAATCGAGAAAAAACCGACTTAATTGGTTTGGTTTGGTTTGGTTCTAATAATTTAAAAACTGACTTATTTGGTTTGGTTTCTTTTTAGGGAAAAATCGATCCAAACCGAACCATGAACACCCCTACCTAATGGGCATTTAAATTGAGCTGGTATTTGGAGCCAGCTCCACGTAGTTTTTGTAAGACAAGATACCCCACTTTTTGGTTTTAACTTTGTACCGGCACAAACATTAAAAAAAATTTATGTTATAAATCAATAAAAGAAGAAGAACAATATTGCAGAGAAATAGAGAGAGGAAACTTTTATTGAATTTTGGGATGAATTACATTGGAATAGGACCCTTCTATTTATAGGGAAAAAATGACTTAGCCACCAAGTAAAATCTCTAAGATCTTTCTAAAATATAGACATTCACCTTAAATAGAATTCTATTTATAACAAGTCACTTTTTCCCTATAAATAGAGGGGTCCTACTCCAATGTAATTCATCCCAAAATTTAATAAGATTTCCTCTCTCTATTTCACTGCAATATTGTTCTTCTTCTTTTATTGTTTTATAACACGTTATCAGCACGGGACCCTAACTAATTGAGTAGAAGTTTTGGGATTGAGCATAATGATTGTCAATTATTGCATAAACTTCCTTCATGATTAAATTCTTGATTTAAGGCAAGTATTTTACCATATTTTTCTTTTTTTATTCTATAATTTGATTTTAAATACAAGCAAAGACGATAAATTTTGATTCTAACTCTAATGGAGTTTGAAAGAAATTATAACCATACAAAGTGGTAAAATTTCTATGCCTTGCCATGATCAAATTCATGTATGATTGGGGGCAAAGAAGTGAAAATTCGTCCAATTGAATTTGCTTCATTGTCATCCCCCTTAAGAGAATGTGATAGCAATATGTGATAAGTCTGAAAGAAGAAAAAATTATTACCGTGAAGGTATCGATGATGTGGACGTGGCAATCGACGAAATTATAATCGTCATTATCATTGTGATAATGAGAATAATAAGAATTCTCAGAATAATCTTTAACTCTGTGGAAGTAATATTTGTCATCAATTTGACATGAGATTTTATAAAGCACATATAGATGATTATGGTCCATTCATGATGTGAATATGTCAACATCTGATTTATGAATACATATTCATTATTGGCAGAATATGAACGTGCTAGTGGTAGTGAATATACCACAGTCACCTCAAAAGGAGGTTTGAGATGAAATAAGAAAATAATTTCATTATTATGGCATGAATGGTCATTGATCACGTACCTATTGTGATTATGCCAAAATATTATGGCAGTGTGATTATTAAAAGACAACAGAAATGCAAGAAACATATCTTGCATATAATTTTGACAATGACCATAATTTATAACTATTTCTTTAAAAGTGATATTCAACATATGAATGTTGATGAATATGTGGTAGTACCAAATTAATTGAGAGCTCTGGAAGAGCCAATTATTACTATTTTGGAGGAATACAATTGATTATCATACTAATTTATTGTGTTGTAGTAAGTCTCAAAGAAACTTATTAAGTTTCTAACGAATTCGCGAAAGCGGTTGGTTATATTGAGACTATAAATAAATGAAAGATTTAATATATTCTATTACTACAACTTGTAGCGGGGTAATATGTATGTTAAAGTTACCTACTTATTCTCCAATCTGTACTACACAAATAAAAGAATACCACAATAAAGTAGATGTTTATTGATATAAAAACTCATATCATAATAAACTTGGAGTTTATTGATGGTGTAAACCTGAACTTTATCAATATTGATAATTTATTCAGTTGGCATAATTGGTTTAGCCATATCAATTTAAGTATGATGTGCAAAAATAAAAGAGAATTCACATGGGTAAATATTAAAGAACTAGAAAGTTCTTTACGAATTCTCTTATGTTGCTTGTTCTCATTAATTAATAGGCCAACTAAAATTGGGATTGAATCCCGCGAAAGCTGGAGATATCAAAGGTGAATATGAGTTCATTCACCTGTCATGTATATCACATAAGATGCATATATGAGATGGTTACATGTGCGATTATTATTAACCCGCAACATGGTGTTTGCGAGGTAACTTTCTCAATAATTTGATTTAGAGCATAATTTCTAGATTTGTTATTCAAAATAGTTCATCTTGATAAATTGATTTACATCATAATTGGTTTAGCAAAATAATTTATTGAGTGCCTCCACTTAATAGCTAAACTATTGCTTATGAGAGAAGTTATTTATATCAGTTTGATATACGTTATACACAAAAGTATATTACATTCTCCCCTCACAAGTGGTTCAGTTAGGAACCAAATAATTCCATTTTATTATTATTAAAATGCGGTGTCTATTTTGATTAACACCATAATGCACAAAGATGGGTTCCCAAAGTTGAGGAAGCAAGTTGGTTTTTCTAACATGAGGGGCAGAGATGATAAACATTTGAGAAAATGTTACGTGGAATGAATTATCAATTCTCTATAAGCATGATAATGTGATAGTGAGGATTTTCAAGGTGCAACATATTCCCTGAAGTTAATATAGATTATTTATTCATCAAATCTCTACCGACGTCAACTTTTAAGAAGCTAGTGCACAAGATTGGGATGCAAAGGCTCAAGGATGTGAATTAATGCTCACATCAAGGGGAGTTAATGCGCGTTACACTCTTTTTCCCTTACAAGGTTTTGTCCCACTGAGTTTTCCTTCAAGGTTTTTAACGAGGCAATCAAAAGGCACATTTCAAAATATGTGTACTCTTTTTCCTTTTCTAGAATTTTTTTCCCGCTTAATTTTATTTTAGTTAAGATTTTAACGAGGCACATTATTTATTGAATAGACATTCAAGGGGGGAGTGTTATAAATAAAATTTTATTTAAGGTGAATGTCTATATTTTAGAGAGATCTTAAGAATTTTACTTGGTGATTAAGTCACTTTCCCTATAAATAAAGAGATCATATTCCAATATAATTCATCCCAAAATTCAATAAAAATTTTCTTTCTCTATTTCTCTATAATATTATTTTTCTTCTTTTATTATTTTATAACATATTAACAGTTTTTCAATACTGATTTACGTCAAACAATGTTGACGGCTAACCTCGAGAAGATACAATAAGTTGTCGGCCTTTATTTGTTGCGATTTTTTTTAATGTTATTAGAATTTATGTAAGTAAAATAATACTTGCTTCTAAATTTTAAAATTAGGTATTCGTACATTTTTCTAATAAGAAAATTTAATATTCAGAGCTTTAATTAATTTAGAGTATCAAATTAGAAAAATAATTAAATAATTATTAATAAATATCTAAAAAGTAATTGAATAACTAATTTATCTAGTCAGTAGTGTCCATATAATAGATTTAGAACTCTTTGATATTAACACGTAATTTCTTTATCATTTAGTACAATACTTTAACCATTCTTGGCTAGAGAAAGGTTATGTGACATGGAGCCCAACTCGGTCGGTCGGTTGGCCCACCTAACAGATGATGAGATTCTCGATTGATTTGATTGAATTTAAAAAAGTCTTTCTCACTATTCAGAACAGTGGAGCTTTCGATCAAGATCTTCTCGCCTCATCCGTTTGGGCTCTCGCTCGAATCGAAACCTTTATGCGTTAGTAAGCTTTCGACTCAATCTAATAGCCTACCTATCGGGCGCTAAAGGGTTACTCTTCTTAGATTATCAACTTCATTTACTTTAATATATTTGATTTTTAAATACCCAATAGAATAACAATATTTATTTTTAGCATAGAAAAAGACAACAACTAATTAAATACCGCGTAAAACTAAAAGGAATACAAAATGTTCAAAACTTTGCACAATTCAAATTATAGGAAATTAGTTTAATGATTATTTTTAAATATTTGAAAAATAATTAAATGATTATTTTTAAATATTAGGAAAATAATAATGACTAATCTTAAAAATTAGAAACTTAATTATATAATTATTTTATTTAATGCATTTCGCTAAGGGTAATCGTGCTTTTAATATAGTTTTAGGGACTATTTCTATGAAGGGGTATATATAAAGAACCAACATAGTCGTAAAAATTACACGGAGCGTCTCATTTGGTGCCCTCATTTAACCTATACACATATTTTTATAATTATTTAACATATACCCTAATTTTGACAACTTCATACCGGTCGTTGCCTCATCTTCTTCTCCTGTGACCTATGCACTCCATACTTGGTCATTTTCATTTCTTGTCACAGGTTCAAGATAAAACGTGAAACATTCAAATTGTGATTCGTGGATGAACCTCATTATCTATTCTTTCAGAGAAAGTGATGCTTGATGTTGTACCAAGAGGGTTTCTGTCTCTTGCAAATAGCCTTGAAGTTTTCCTGTTTGCATATGTAGATTCTCTCTCTTTCTCTTTCTCTTTTTCGTAATATTATTCTATTGCAAACAACTGGAAAGAGAGATAACATCTCCAGTTAAAATTATTTTACCATTTGTTTGTCTCATCAATTGTACAAAATTTCGTTTGTCCATGCTCTTGAAACTTTTGAAAGGTCGTTTGTTTGCAAATGGAAAAGGAGATAATAATAAAGGAAATGAAGAACTTCACACAAACTTTTAATTTTGTCTTAAGTTTGCACTACAAACTAAAGACTTCAGACTAATTTGTCTGTTTGCACTACGAATTAAAATTTTTTTGATTACTTTTATAAGTCAGGCCAAACTTCAGACGAAAGTATCTGAAATTTTACTTTGACAAGGTCACACTTCAGGCAAAAAATTCTGAAGTTCAAGCATCAGACATAAATTCTGCTACTTCAGGCCCCGTATGTCTGAAGTTACCCAAAAAATGAGTACGTTTGTAAGAATTTTTCAAAACGGATATAAGTTAAATAGTGACCCAAAAACTGGATAAATGCAAATGCCCCAATATAGTCCCTCGCCAATGCATTAAGGACCATTATAATCATTTTTTCCTTGTAAATTACTCCCTCCTTTTCAGTTTGTACGAACGTATTTCCTTTTTAGTCCGTATTAAAAAAAAATTCTATATTTAAAAATAATTTATTTTTATGCAATAATTTTATAACTACACAAAATATATATATTTTATTTTATACCACAAGTTCTAAAATTCTTTTTTTTTTTTCCTTAAATTTGGTGCCGAGTAAAATGGGTTCACGGCGGTGTGTATAACTATGCGACGTACTGATGCGACTTACAACAACTGGTCCCACCTAAAATATTCTCAACTTAAACCCTTGAAAAACTTCTTTTCCTCCTCCTTCTGCCTCTCCGCATATATTCCTTTTTTCCGAGCACAGCGCCACCGTACGCCGCCGCCATGACCACCATGAACATCTCAACCCTGAGGCTCGACTCCAACCCAATCACCACCTCGACGAAGTCAAGTCACTGGAGTGGGGCCCTCGGTTACAATGGGAGCTACAGCTGTAGGCTAATTCAGTTTCAGAAAAAGAACAAGGCTCCTTCAATTATAGTTTGTTCAACAAAGCCGCTTGCTTCGGTAGTGGATCATCAGGGAGTCAACGACTCAGGGTTGACTAGAATTGAGTCACTGAGTCAGGTATCAGGCGTCTTGGGTTGCCAATGGGGCGATGAAGGAAAAGGAAAGCTAGTTGATATTTTGGCTAAGCATTTCGATATTGTTGCTCGTTGTCAGGTATATATTAACCTCCCCACCCCCCGGGGTCCATTTATGTGAGCTTTTTTGCCTAGTTTCACATTTGCGTGACTATAAATCATAACAAGAATCGAAAATTTAAAATTAAAACTATTTTTATATGTATGAGGGTGTCATTTTTTTGAACATATTAAAAGAAAGATTTTTGAAACTTGGGCTCTAAAACAAGTTGTAACATTTGCATGACTTTAAATTATCTTATAAATGGCAAAATCTAATTTTTTAAGTTACATTGTTTCTAAATATAACAAGGTGTCATTCTTTTTGGAGCAGACTCAAAAGGAGAGGACATAGGGAATTTGAGTTTATGATCCTAAAGAGCTTTTGACTTGCAACAAGTAACAGTCCATATCAAGCTTGATATTGTAGCTTAAAAAATAGAGCAATGACCTGCTATAGCTGGTTGAATAACACTGTGATTGTAAAGCTAATGTCTTGGAGTGATTTTTAGGCCATATCAAGTACAGTATTTGCTCCGTCGTTTGGAATTTCCATGAGATATATTTTGTTTCAGCAAGTGGGTGAATTAGGATACAGGAGGTCTCCAAAAAATGCATAGTGAATCGTAATCTTAGTTTCTGTAAAGCTTTTTCAAATTCTATCTTTTGATTTTGGAGTCTCTCCATTATTATGTAATTTTCACTAATATTTAGATCAAATATTTTTGTAGAATGTTTATATGTATTTTTTTTCCATATCCAATTGGTCTTAAACTTGGTATTTGCTTTTGTTTTTGTGACCATCCTATCATTCCACTTCAGATTATTGCCTGGGATATATAAACTTGTTAACTAGCTGAGCTCTTCAATATGTTTCTTGCTGTCAGGGGGGAGCCAATGCTGGACACACTATTTACAATTCTGAAGGGAAGAAGTTTGCTCTGCACCTTGTCCCTTCAGGGATTCTCAATGAGGAAACGGTATGTGTTATTGGTAATGGAGTCGTGGTGCATCTACCAGGACTATTTAAAGAAATTGATAATCTTGAATCTAATGGAGTCTCTTGCCAAGGAAGGATCTTGGTGTCTGATCGTGCTCACTTGTTATTTGATTTTCACCAAGAAGTAGATGGGCTCAGAGAAGCTGAGCTAGCTAAATCCTTTATTGGCACAACCAAGAGAGGCATCGGGCCTTGCTATTCAAGCAAGGTTATTCGAAATGGTATAAGGGTAAGTGATCTAAGGCATATGGATACATTCCCCCAGCAGCTTGATCTTTTACTATCAGATGCAGCTTCAAGGTTCCAAGGCTTTAACTATGGCCCTAACATGCTCAGGGAAGAAGTGGAACGCTACAAGAAATTTGCTGAGAGGTTGGAACCCTTTATTACAGATACTGTGCACTTCATGAATGATGCTATATCTCAGAAAAAGAAGATTTTGGTTGAAGGGGGTCAGGCAACAATGTTGGATATTGATTTTGGAACATACCCTTTTGTAACTTCATCCAGTCCATCAGCTGGTGGAATCTGCACAGGTCTTGGCATTGCTCCTAGAGTTGTCGGTGATCTTGTTGGTGTGGTGAGCAAACTTGATTAATTTCTTAAAAGAATTTTTCTCCTTTTATACTGAAGAATGAAGAATTCATGTTCAACTAGCTCAACCAATTCACTGCATGGTCCTTCAGTCTCCCTTTATTGTGTTTTAGGCGCAGAGCAGCCAAATATTGTGCATTTTTAACATATGCTTTTCCTGCAGGTTAAGGCATATACCACAAGAGTTGGTTCTGGTCCATTCCCAACAGAAATCTTGGGCAAAGGTGGTGACCTTCTTCGTTTTGCTGGGCAGGAGTTTGGCACAACTACTGGCCGCCCCCGTCGCTGTGGTTGGCTTGACATAGTTGCACTGAGATTCTGCTGTCAGATAAATGGATTTGCTTCTCTAAACCTAACAAAACTAGATGTTCTGTCAGATATATCAGAAATTCAGTTGGGTGTTACTTACAGGCATCCTGATGGTTCAACATTAAACTCTTTTCCTTCTGATCTACGTCTTCTTGAGCAAATAAAGGTGAGTTCTTCTCTTTTTCTTCTTCAACATCCTTTTGTGTAATGATTTTGTGGAGCAGAAGTGAAGTGAGTGCAACTACTCAAAGACTGCCCGGACACATTAGGCCTTTTTTTCTCTATATTCCCTGGTTTTTGGAAGCCTAGATTATTAGTTTCAACTTTCATGTGAATGTTTTAGGGAAATGGAGTCATTTTAACACATTGAGGGGTCGTTTGGTGGGGTGTATAAGAATAATGTTGAATAAGGTGTATTAGCAATGCATGAGTTAGTAATGCAAGCATTAGCTATGCAGAGACCATTTCTTATCCATTGTTTGGTGTGTTGTATTAAAAATTAAAATATCGCATAATTTTTAAGAAAATTGTTTGTTTACTAAATTGTCCTCCATATTATTTAGTTTGAAGGGACTTTAAGGTAATTTGCCTTTAACCATGCTAATGCATGCATTAATAGCCTTGGGATTGCTAATGCCATGGTTTGCTATGCATTAGCTATACATAGGATAATATCAAAATAGGGTGTATAACTAATGCTTGTATTAGTTATACATAGGTTGAAAAAGTGTACCAAACAAGGTTTTACTAATACACAAAGCATTAGCATGCATTATTTTTTCAAATGCACTCTACCAAACGACCTCTGAATTCGCTGAAAAGCATAAAATGTTTTTCATGAAAGATATGTTTTTAGTGAGGAGTTAACTCCAGTTTAGTTTCCTCTACCCTATGATTGGAAGGTGGTAGAAAATGAATTTTCCGGGTTTTATTAAACTCCATGGCCTTCCGCTGTTCATCTCCCCGAGACCTTCAGTATGCACATCGAATCTTCTTTATCCACCCCCCCCCCCCCCCCCCCCCCCCCCCCC
>ML300630.1:4186-14222 GCA_005239495.1 Nicotiana undulata | reverse complement strand
TTTTTCCCCCCCCCCCCCCCCCCCCCCGGTTGCACGTTTGTTATTTCCAATTTGTACTTTCTTGTATTCTGACTTTGACTATTTATTCGGTTTCATTTCATCTAAATAGGTGGAATATGAAGTTATGCCTGGGTGGCAAAGTGATATTTCATCCGTCAGAAAGTATTCTGACTTACCCAAGGCTGCACGTGAATATGTAGAAAGGATAGAGGAGCTTGTTGGGGTACCTGTCCATTACATTGGTGTTGGGCCTGGTCGTGACGCCCTTATCTACAAGTGATTTTAGATTTTTTCCGTCATATTGTTGTAATCCTAATCTTCAAATTGCTGGTAAACCTTAGGCTAAGCTTGTAGTAACATCAAGGATTATTAATCTGATGTCATTGCCTAATGTAAACTAGATGTCACCCCACCCCCTTTTTTTGCCCTTTCGGGATTTTGTTGAACCTCGGAAGGAAAAATCAGGTAAGAATTGAATTCTCACCGGGTTGCTTGGGTTTCATGCCTCCTCAAATAATAAGAGGATTAGCTGCAAGTCTGCAAGGATGATCAAGATTTTAATTTCAGTTGGATGCAACAGCTCTGTGCTTGTATGGTCGAGTTCCATAGTAGCTTCAACTCTGCATGTTGCTGCATATTCCAGTACTGTAACTTATTAAAGTCATGAAAGTTGAGCTTTCTTTTCCCTTCTTGTTCTGTATGTTGACGAGCATCACTTAGTCAACCCATCAGTATTGCAAAATTCGTGTCCTGGTCTTCCATATTTCATGAGTTCTTGAATTCATATTGCAAAAGCTGTGATGCCACTGGGTAAAAGTGTTCTGTGCCTGATGATGACACTTTCGCCTGTATTGGACCGTTGTGTGCCATTGCTTTGTTTTCATCTTTTCTTGAACTGAAGGTTTATTGGATATCCGATTTTTTCTGTTGGTGAACGTATTACTTCCTCGTATCCAATAAGAATAGTGATTCAGAGTACGAAGGTGAATGCATGTATTCTTTGTTGTGGATTCAGACATTTGTTTCTTGAGACTTACAGAATGAATTTTTTATGTTTGAAACTACATAAACACACTATGAATATATCTTTTGTACTTAAATATTTAAGAAATGTTTGAAAAATTTGTTGTGAAATAAAAATTAGTTAGTGGACTTGCTAATAGTATTGTTCTTTTTTGAGATGGATGGAGTATCATTCAGACAGTCGAATAGGAAATAAAAAATTGAACTTGATTCCCACCAAAACAAAAAAAAGAAAAAAAGGAGAAATTTAATTTGAGTTCCACGTGACAGGGGGCGCTCTGTTTTGAACTACTACTGTTGGTTTTCGCCCTGTTTGAAATACAACAACAAAGATCTATTTGTTGAGAATTATTTCACCTGGCATTTTATTTAATAGTAAACTGAAAATAATAAGCTAAAGTAATGTCATCTCAGTTTGTAATTGGCTAACATTGAATGCTCCCATGAGGAATTCTATTGCTTCTCCTTCTTCATGCGTTAGCACTTGTTTTACAGTCCCGTGGGCAGGCTCCATTTCAAAAGAGTTTTAACTTCTATACTCTAATTTCGTATTTTTATACTATTAAGTTAAAATGACCTGCAATAACATATAGGAGTAATTCTTTATAGTAAGTGAAGTTAATAACGTTGTCTTCGTGTGACCTATATAGGTCACGAGTTCCAGCCGATGCGGCCTTTCATGTATAAACGCGGAATGCTTTGTGCACCGGACTGCCTGTTAGTAAGCAAAGTTTATAACCTAGAAGTTTAATAAATAACCTTTCATAACCAGTTAAATAACACTGATCATATAAAAATTTCCTTGCACGATCCGTGTATGTATGTAAGATAATTCTTTAAAAAATTACTGCCAAGAAGAGCTTTAGTACGTATAATAATATTAGTGCAATATATCTTCTGCTAACATCAGAAAATATACTCTTAATCCATTATACATTAGTCTTCGCAATCCCATGCACCCCTCCCTGGTGTATGCAAAAATAACTCCATAGTTTTTCAGAAGTTCCAAATAGAAGAAGGAAACATAAGCTCATCATTCACATTATAAGCATCAACAAAGCTATTAGCCTCTTCTGTCTGATGATCATCTATCCCTGTTATTGCACCCAATGTGTCCCAATTGTAACTTGCATCAGCAAAGAAATTAGCAACTGAACTCTCATCTTTCAATGAAACTTCTGACGACTCTGTGAAACAACTGATGCTGCTATGATCATGACTTTTATCTCCCTTATCATCATCTCTTTTCAGTATTCCTAGTTGTTGAAGAAATTCATTCAGATCAATCTGAGGCTTTTCTTGAACTACTGATTTGTTTTGTGATGAGAATTGAACTTCCTTTTCCTTGACTTGTGGAATTGTCAAGTGGGGTTGTTTACTGATTGATGATGATGCTTCTGTTTTCTTGAATTCTTGAAGTCTTTGGTGAATTACATGAACATTAGGCTGAGCACTTAAGTTGAGTAAACCAGTAGTATTATTAGGAAATGATGAAACAAAGTTGGTTGAGGAAAACCATTTGAACTTTTGTGATTTGTTTAATGGATTGAAATTAGCTCTCATGTGTGGTAAATTAAGGTAAGCATCAGGACCATATAATCTCCTAGCTGCTTCATCATAAGCCATAGCAGCTTCTTCAGCTGTTGCAAAAGATCCTAACCAGAGTCTAGTTCTCTTCTTAGGCTCTCTGATTTCTGCTACCCATTTTCCCCATGTTCTTTGTCGAACGCCTCGATATTCGCATAACGCATTCTGTGGGCCCCCTTTTCCTCTAGCTGGGCCCTTCTTCCATGGTTTTAGTGGATTTCTTTTGTAGTTGTCCATGTCAGGATCCAAAGCAACTGACGCCAGTGTGATTACTTTCTGCCAATGTCAAGAAAGTTAACGTGGTGTCATCGGGAAGAGACACCAATATAAAAAGAATTTAGGTTGGATATTGAGGAGTAGTAGTGAAGAGTGTATTTTGCTTAGTGTTGAGTGTGAGGAAGGAATGGAAGGCGCGGGGGATATATGTATAGGTAGAAATTGTAGTTTGATTTAAATGTTTTCACGATTATAGAAAGTCTTATAAGAGCTTCATGTGACCGTTGATCTAAGTAGTGTACGCTGTCACATTATTCTTAGTTCGTATTTTTCTTTCATTCTTTTATTTATAGCTGCGCTTTGTTTCTGGATTTTCCTTTCATTATATGAATTAATTAATGCTTTGATGCATAAGCCAAGGGTTTGTTTAATGCAACATAAGCTTGCATGCTTTTATTAAAAAGATGAAACTAAGATTTGCATATGCACTTTTATAGGCTCTCCTCGTGTTAATTACAATTGCATCAAATGCTTCCATGCAGTCCTCTTTAGACAATCCCTTGTAAATTCCGTATAACTAACCTTGTAAATTCGCATATTTGCTTAATAAACCGTTAACTAATATTCAAAATTACTTTTTTCATAATCATAAATCATCAAGTTGAGAGTATTTTATGTCATAACTAAAATAAAAATTATTGCACGTTATCCACTAAGACTGCTGTGATAGTAAATTTTAAATAATTTCATTTAAAAAGTATTTATTTATTAACTTTTGTTATGTCTTTATTATATAATAGTCCATAAATTTTTTGTAATTATTTTCCTAAATATTATTTTTTCATGTTTACGAGATGCAATACTCATTATTTAATAGCTCAATATTAACTATTAACTATTTAAAAATAATTAGTTATCATGGTATTGTATGGTGACTTATGTGTCACGTTATTAACTTGTTGAAACTTAAACATAAATGATGCTAGAGAATCATATTTAAACTATGAATTATGTTTTTATATAAATTCTCTTTCAAATAAAAAGCATATTAAATAAAAGGAGTATTTAAAAAAAATCAAATTATAATATAGAAATTCTTTCAAGATTCATTACTCCTTAAGAGATACGTATATGATTTCTTATCAGATACATTACTTTTGATGTTTGAGTTGTAATGATGTTGCAACTAATTTGCATATTATGATATATGTCATACTTTTCGTATTATTCATAGTTGAATTATAATTAGTAAATATTTTAAATAGATTATTTGTTATAATTTTGTTATTTTAATGTAATTTTCATAATTATTTTTTATTTTATACTATCATAAAATTCTTGAAATTAGTAAAATTTAAAGATCCACGGGATTTACGCCCCATGTCTCAGGGCTTACGCTTCACCTCGTCAGAGGTAAAACGCCTCGCCTCACACCCCTGGCTTTTAAAACATTGATAAATAGTTGACCGTGAACCTAATTATTATTATATTATCATGAGATCGGCATAGGAATAACCCATAAACTTCAAATCTTGGATCGGCAGCCTCTGGATCCAGTATATATGATCTTTTAAACTAAGATCAGCCCCTATTATTGAAGACATGAAAACAAATTGCTTTGAATGCAGAATGACACCTCACTTCCTTGGATTCTCTATTAATGGTCTACACTTCACTCTTCTCTCATATAGTCACAGACATTCACAGAAGATGAAGAAGAAGAGAGACTAGCCAGTGAGTTACTAAGCAATTAAGAAAAGCACCTCACAAAAATTTTGACATTCACGAGCCTCTAATTCACATGTTTTCCTGACATTCACAACCTGATTCTCGAGACTTTTTGTCTTCATCTTTATCCCATGCAATGCATACGTACACAACTTGATAGTGTGTACTGCTGGAAATTGAAGCACACTGTGAAAATCCAACTCTACCAATTGTGCACGCAGCTGCAAAGAGGCTTGGACTTGGGGGCGGGGCGGGGCTGGGTTTCACGAAGGGGCGGCTCAAGTACATGCCCGGTCTAAAGCCAAAGTTAAAGATGAGGTTTTTTAAAAGAAAATCATAATATATGGAGTATATTTTATCTGAAGTTTATTTTTTTAGTTTTTGAGATACAAAGTTGTTAGTAATTTTTTTATATAATTGATTTCCTCTGATAATTCCTTTTGAATTGATAATATATAGCCAACTCTTTTAATTTTTTTTGAGGCGTTATTGATTAGACTTTATAGAGCAATAAGAGTATAAAACTATTAGAAACTTAAAAGTACTGTTGAATACCTTAACTAACGAAATCTTAAAGAAAAAAGGTGAGTAATGAAATTTTTAAGAAAAAAGGTGAATAAAAATATCAAAGACAATTACATAAAATATTTAAAATTAAGGTAGGGGAAGTAATTTTTTACATATTATTTAATGGAGTAAAAAGTGGTATTGTCGAGTCAACACAGATTGAAATGTTAGGAAAAATATTCATCTGCCCTTTTTAAGTAAATCAGATTGTTACTTTATTTATACTAGAAAGTTTTCTTTCCTTTTATACGAAAAACTCTACTTTTATATTAAAAGAATTATCCCTCAATTTCAATTTATGAGAACCTATTTTCTTTTTAGTCTGTATAGAAAAAAAAGACATATTTTCATTGAAAATAATTTACCTTTATGTAATAATTTATAGCCACACAAAATATATGTGCTTCATTTTACACCACAAGTTCAAAAGTCTGATCTTCTTTTTCTTCTTAAACTCCATGCATAGTCAAATAACAATAACAACAACGTATCCAATATAATCCTACATAGTGGGATCTGAGGAGAGTAGTGTGTACGCAGACCTTACCCCTACATTGTGGAGGTAAAGAGACTTTTTCCGATAGACCCTCAGCTCGGGAAATTATAGGTACCACAATAGTAACAAAAAAGCAAGAAAGGACATCATCGAGAAACCATGCAAAAGCATCATATATAACCAGATAGTAAGATGATCGAAACGCAAAAGACGACAGATATTCAAAGAAACCTAATACCAACCAAATGCGAGAGTACATACTTACACCACCGGTATGAATAATCCAGACTACCTAACCTACTATCATAATCTTCGACCTACATACCTTCCTATCAGGTGGTCATGTCCTCGGTGAACTGTAGTTGCATCATGTCATGCCTAATTACCTCACCCCAATACTTCTTCGGCCTCCTCTACCTCTCCTAAGGCCCTCCAATGTCAACCTCTCACACCTCCTTTCCGGGGCGTCAATGCTTCTCATCCTCACATGACCAAACCATCTAAGCCGTGCTTCCCACACCTTGTCCTCAATAGGGGTCATACCCACATTGTCCCGGATAACTTCATTCCTAATCTTGTCTAACACTACTAAAAATTCGGGAAAAAGCGACCACCAAAAGCGATCAAAGTTGGTCGCTAAACAGTGAAAAAGCGACCAAAATGCGTCCAAACAGGCTTGGTTGCTTTTTCGTTGGTCCCTTTTCGTTAGAGACCAAGTTTGGTCACTAAATAGCGACCAACTTTGGTCCCTAAGGTGAAAGGACCAACTATAACGGGTATCAAAAAAAGCGACCAACATTGGTCGCTGTAATATTTTACTAATATAAATTTAGCGACCAAAGTTGGTCGTTAAATTTAAATTACGTTATTATTTATTTATTTATTATATAAAATTTAGCGACCAACTTTGGTCTGTAAAATAAATTTAATTTTTTAAAATCTGGAAAATAGCGACCAAAGTTGGTCGTTAAATTTAAATTACGTTATTATTTATTTATTTATTATATAAAATTTAGCGACCAACTTTGGTCTGTAAAATAAATTTAATTTTTTAAAATCTGGAAAATAGCGACCAAAGTTGGTCGCTTATGTATAATTTTTTTTAATTTTTTTAATCCATAGCGACCAGAATTGGTCGCTAATGTTAACAATTTGAATTTTTTTTAATAAATTGGCGACCAACTTTGGTCGCCAAAGTGCAGAAAAAATGTTTTTTTAAGAGAATAACGACCAAAGTTGGTCGCTATGCTTGAAATCTGGGTTCAGTAGCGACCAACTTTGGTCGCTATATCCCAGGAAATTATTTTTTTAAATAGAATAGCGACCCAAGTTGGTCGCTTTTCTGGGTATTATTTTGGCAGAAACTGCCTATTTTGGCAGCTACACCACCTGCCAGCATACCAAATCCTATTACAACAACAACAACAATAAGAACTACAACAACAACAACAATAAGAAGTACAAGAACACAACAACAACAATAACAATAACACGATAACAACATTAAAACCAATATTAAAACCAACAAAATAAAGTTCAATAGAACTACAAAATTAAACTAACAAAACTAATAAGTTAACACTTATTACAAGGCCATTCGAAAAAGAACCAAAGTTCTATTGTCTAGTTGAAAGTATACACAACTACTCAATGATTGTTTCATTCTACATAATTATCATCACCGTCTGATGAATCTTCATTATTAAGACGGTAATGAGAAGGGTCATTTTTTGGAGGACGAGAAGAACGACCACGGGGAGGACGGGAGGAACTATGACGGGGAGGACAGATGGAACAGTCATGTTCAAGGTGAGCCTCTGGTGATGACTCGCGAGACCGGGGAATCGGAAAAGTTCCAGAAGCTAGGAGAGATTTGATCTGAGCTTGCATGCCAAGGTACTGCGCATCTCTAAGCTTCTCTCTTTCATTGGACGCTTGTAGCTCGCTTGTGAGCTTTGCCACATTCTCCCGCATAGAGGAGAGGCTCTCCCCGTCTAGTTGCTCGTCTTGCGAGGAAGTTCCTATTCCTTGCATTCCACAGTGATAGCGATGGAACTTCTTACTAGGAAGCCCGTATACCTTCCCATATTTTGCACCGCCAGCCGCTTGCATCCATAGTCTTTCTGCATCCTCCTCCGAAATATGGATTGCCTCGCCCGACTGCGTATGAATTCCTCCATGTCAGCTGTGAAGCGATCCTATAAGAAAAATTATATTTAATTATTAGTTGAAAATTTATATAAGAGTAAATCAAAATACTTAATGAAAAGTGAAAACTTACATGTACAGTCGATGCTCGGCCCTCGACCCACCTTTCTGGATCAGTCTCTTTCTTCTTCTTGACAATATGAGTCTCCTTGAATAACTCATCTTGCTTCATTGGACGACCCAACTTCTTTTCCTGAAAATTCATAAATTATAGTTAATAAACAGAATAGATATACTTTGAAAATTAAAATAAATTAATAAATTACGTACCAATCTTCTTTTTATAGTCCATTGGCTGATCGCACCTCCAGTGTACAAGGAGCCTCCCTTCTCGGATGCGCGAGCTTTCTTTCCTTTTTCGCTCTTCTTTAAGAACTCTGCGGTAAGACATTGCCTTTGCAAATCCTCCCATAAATGGTCAAGCAACCATCCATGCTTTTGGTTGTACAGTCTAGCGTTGGAGAAACTATGCGACAACCGCTTCCGAGCCTTAAGATTAAAATTTGCAGCCACCTCCGCGCTATAGCAGTGTTCCCATACACACTCGCTCTGTATTTCAAAAGCTAAATATTGTATGAAAATATCATAAATATAAATAATTATAAAGCTTAAAAGAAAATTTATACCTTAAATTCATTGAAAATTTGCTCCTTCAGCGAGAATGGGAATTCGCTCCAACTCGTATAAGGGGCATCATAAAGCTTTCTGGTGGCTTTGGTGATTATCCTCGTAGTTGTGTTACTCGGGATGAACCTGCAATTTAACAAAAAAACACATTAATATATTAGTACAAACTGTACAAAATAATAAACGTAGAAAAATCAAATTACTCTTACCCATCACCCTCAGGGACTATGATGATCCTGCCATACTGATCACGATGCACCTCCTCGTCATCATCAACATCATCGTCGGAATCATGTACATTAGATGCATGTGTGGAAGGTGTAGGGGGGTCAGAGCTAGTATCTAGCAGGCGAAGGCCTGCAAGAGATGGAGTCGCTGATGAAGATGGTTGTGATCCCTGTGACTACGACATCGCGGGATCGACTGGAAGCGGCTGTGATACTGATGCCTGTGACCCCCTTGGCTGTGACACCCGTGGCTGTGACACGGATGGATGTGAGCCACGTGATCGAGTGGCAGCTGGACTGTATGATGGACGTACAGTCCTATGGCCCTGTGCTGAAACACTCGGTGTCTGCACAAATATATAGGGCTGGTGATACTGTGGCGCCTCATAATACCCATCAGGTGAAGGATAAGACATAGGCGGATATAATGGCAACTGTGAAGAGGGTGGAAAAGAGGGAGGATTATCTTCTACCCTCCTATTTCCCTTCTTAGCCTTTCCTTTACCCCGAGAACCAGTAGGGTCATCATTACCTCGACCCTTGCCTGTCATCTGCATAATACAATACATATTTAGATTGAAACATATAATAAAATAGCTATAAAATGAGAGTTATTAAAGAAACCAACTTTTTAAAGCTCATCGACGTATTGTTCCTCGTCGGAGAATTCTTCTTCCGAACTAGTTTGAGCTTCATCAGTTGATTCTTCTTCCTCATTTTCTATAATTGTTACTTCATCTATGTCAACTTCTTCCAATATGTGTGCAGGATGTTCCAAATCATTTTCTAAAAGTTCGTCCACTATTTGGTGAACACTGGAGATATCGTTTTGATAAGCAACATCTAACACATTCTCGACTTCCACCCTACCTACAGGCTTAGTTTTAATTACAACCCACCAATCAGACTTATTCCGCCGCAATGGATAAGGAGCATAATACACTTGCCTAACATTATGTGCAATTATGAAAGGATCATAGCGATCATACTCCCTCGTATGATTAACCTCAATTATGTTGTATTGGTTGTGTACTCTTGTACCTCTTGTTGGGTGTGGGTCAAACCACCTACATCTAAAGAGTATCAATTTTTTATATGACCAACCTGAATATTCTAGTTCGATTATTTCTTTGAGCACACCATAATAATCAATATCTCCAACTTGGTTGCCATCACCTCCTTGAACCCACACCCCGCTGTTGTTGCTATTTTTATTTCTAGAGCAATTCTCTGTATGAAACTTGTAATCATTCACAACGTACTTAGACATTGTTCTGACTTGAAGCCTAGGTCCCCAAGATATATCTTTCAAAAATTGATTTACACCATTATTTGGTTCATTTACCTACATATTGTT
>ML300626.1:231037-261893 GCA_005239495.1 Nicotiana undulata | reverse complement strand
ATCGCACCATATAGGTCGCGATCGCGGAGTATTGGGTAAGTCCTCCTGTGCGAACGCACCACGGGGGTCGCGAACGCACATGGTTAGGCGTGTCAGGGGGGCAGGGGGTAGTAACTCAGTGCGAACGCGGTTGGTTCTCCGCGATCGCGGAGGGTATTTTCGGCAACCTTGTGCGAACGCAGTGCATGTGCTGCGAACGCACAGGGTAATTTTCGCCCAGGTATTTTTAAGTCCAAAATAGACCCATTACGGGATTACTCCCATTCTTCACCCTTTTCTTCTTCCCCAAACTTCCATATACGAAATTCAAGCTCCCCAACCTCCATAGCTCCATAGTTAAGTGTTCTTAACATCATTTTCTCTTACTTTCATCAAGTAATCACTAGATTCTAGGCCTAAAAACATGGAATCAAAGTAGAAATTTGGGTTTTTGGGTAGTGTTAGGTTTTTGGAAAAATTGGGTGATTCAACCTCAATTTGGGGTCGGATCTTAAAACTAATTACATATTTGAACTCGTGGGGTAATGGGTGAACGGGTTTTGGTCCGAACCTCGAGTTTAGACCACGTGGGCCCGGGGTTAAATTATGGGAATTTTGAAAGAATGGTAGGAATTGTGTATTTAGGCTATGGGATAGTGTTATTGAGTTATTAATGATACACTTAAGTTAATTATGCTTAGATATTGTGGTTCCGGAGTTGAATTCAAAAGGAAAGGCGGTCTTAGAGGGTTGATTGCTATACTTTGGACCGAGGTAAGTGTCTTGCCTAACTTTGGTGAGGGAATAGGTATTATTTGCTATGTGCTAAGTGAATATCATGTTCATTGCATAGGTGAGGTGACGAGTACCTATGCAATGTGTGTCAAGCATGCCCGTGAGTCTATTTTGATAGAAATTGCAGTATTTCTTCCATGTTTAGCATATTATGAGATTGTCTTTATTTGGAAATTTATTCTTGATTGAAAGTATTGGTTGTTGATTTTGAGAAGTATTGATACGAAAGATAATACAAGTGTAGAGTACGTGATTGAGGTAATTGGTTATAGCTGAGACCCTTGCCGGGCATTTCTTGAGTTACTACTTGATGTTTCCCCCTTGCCGGGTGTTCTGAATTGCTTATTTCCACTATGCTGTACTCCTTGCCATTTATCTGTTATTGTTTGGTGAGGAAGAGTGTAAAGCACGAAGGGTGATGCCGTGTCATGATACTTGATTTCATTGCATAGTGAGGAAGAGTGTAAAGCACGAAGGGTGATGCCGTGCCATGATTTTATTGATTATAAGCACGAAGGTAAATGCCGTGCCATGATTTTATTGATTATAAGCACGAAGGTAAATGCCGTGCCATGATTTATTGTACATTGCATTGTGAGGAAGAGAGTAAAAGCACGAAGGGTGATGCCGTGCCATTGTTTACTTTCGGATATTTATACTTGCTTCGTTGGCTATTGTGTTAGATTGTCTCCCTTGTTTACTTCTATTTGTCAACTATACTGCTTCACATCACTTGTTTCCCCTTATTGCTCCCGTATCCCTTACTTGCTTGCTTATCTCTTGTCTTGTATTATCCCTGTTACCTACTGTAGATTAGGACAGGTTATCGTTATTGTCAAGTCTAGCCTCGTCACTACTTCGGCCGAGGTTAGGCTCGGCACTTACTCAGTACATGGGGTCGGTTGTACTGATGCTACACTGCACTTCTTAATGTTGTGCAAATCACGCATCCGGACCTAGTGGACCGCATTGAGGGAGTCGCCTTCAGTCCACCCAGAGCTTCAAGGTATACCCGCTGGCGTTCGTGGGCCTTGGTGTCTCTCCTGCTTTTGGATTCCTCATTTTCTTACTTTTTCTCCTAGTTTCAAGACAATTGTACATTTCTTTTCAGACTTTGTATTTAGTACTCAGTTTAGATAGTTCGTGAGGTTGTGACACCCCGATTTTGGGATGGTTCGTTGTAGTTGTCTTATCATTTCATTATGAGTTTTGAGGTAATATTATTATTTTTCTGCTGTGAAACGTTTGAAGTGATTTGGGATGTTCAGTAAAAATTCGAGAGTTAATGGGTGGGATGTTTTTCGGGAAAGGTTGGACATTAATGAATTCGAGTTATTTCAGTAAATGTTTGAAGGTTAATAGTTTTAAATACTGTTACGTTGTGTTATTAAGGCAATGATGTTGTATATGTTGGCTTGTCTAGCGGATTCAACGTTAGACACAGTCACGCCCTGAAATGTGGGATTTCGGGTCGTGACAGTTGCATCTAGCAGGATTGCATCTTTGTTGTTACCAGGTGGTCGAACAACTCATTCAAGATTTGTGATTTCTATGAATGTAACTGAAGATTTAACATGTAATATCAAGCAAGGTACTCCTTTAGCTAATTTAATTATTAAGGCAAAACTGATTATTTGGGATGAGGCACCCATGATGCATAGATATTGTTTTGAAGCTCTTGATAAAACTTTAAGAGATATTCTTAGGTTTAAAGATCCATCCAATTTACACCTACCATTTTGAGGTAAAACATTTGTTCTTAATGGTGACTTCAGACAAATATTACCTGTCATTCCAAAAGGTAGTAGACAAGATATTGTTAATGCTTCTCTCAATTCTTCTTATTTGTGGCCTCACTGTCAACTCTTAAAGTTAACAAAGAATATGAAATTGCAAGGTAATGAAATAGGGAGACATGTAGATGAGTTGAGAGTTTTTTCAGATTGGATATTGGCAATTGGCGATTGTATAGTTGGTACTTCTGTTGAGGGCAGTGAAAAAGTACAAATACCAGATGATCTTTTGATAAAAGAATCTGTTGACCCAACATCTGCAATTGTAGACAGTGCATATCCGGATTTCAACAGCCGCTGCAATGATATAGGATACCTACAGCAAAGAGCCATTCTTACTCCAACTCTTGATATGGTGGAATCAATCAACGAATATATGATTTCTCTTAATCAAAGTTCTGATAAATCATATTTAAGTTCCGATACAATCTGCAGCTCTGACAATACTTATTCAGCACTGGAACATGTACACACTCCTGAATTCTTAAATACAATTAAATGTTCTGGAGTTCCAAATCATGCTCTTACTCTAAAGGTTGGTATTCCAGTAATGTTATTAAGAAATATTGATCAGGCAGCAAGATTATGTAATGGAACAAGGTTGATCATAACTAAACTTGGAAATCAAGTTATTGAAGCCAAGGTGTTAGCGGGACAGATGGCCGGGCAGAAAGTGTTTATTCCAAGAATGACATTGACTCCATCTGATGCTATAATTCCATTTAAGTTCTAGCGAAGAAAATTTCCAATCATTGTTTCTTTTGCCATGACAATCAACAAAAGTCAAGGACAGTCATTGTCTCACGTGGGTTTATTTTGAAGAAGCCAGTTTTTACACATGGACAACTATATGTTGCTCTTTCTCGAGTGACAAGCAGAAAGGGATTAAAAATTTTGGTTTGTGATGACGATGGGCAAATAACTACTGAAGCTACAAATGTTGTATTTAAAGAAGTTTTTCGAAATTTAGTCTGACACTCGAAAGATAATTAGTATCTTTTTTGAGGTATAACTACTACTTTTGTTGCTGAGATTCATTAACCAAGGGTGACAATAGCTGTTGACAAGACATTTGTAGCTTTGGATAGGTACGCTTTACTTTCTGTTGTTTTTTAATATATTTCTCTATTTCTCTATTTCTCTATTCTATATAAAATTAACATTTAAAAAAATATTGCAAATACATATATGTCAGGATTTGTCATAACATGGATTAACGAGACTTCTTACATCGCATTTCTGAAGAAGTAGATAATGTCATGTACGAATTTTTTCTTTTTCCCTTTCCTTTTATTTTCAATGGCAATACATGTATTTTCATTACTTCTCTTTGGTGGTTTTAATTCTTCATTTTTTGAAGTATTATTGAGCAGTTTGGAGCGCCAATTTCTGTTGTCACCCAAGGCATGTTTAAGATCAGGATCAATGCTTCAAAACTTCAGAAGCATCAGTACCGAATTAAAATTATTTTTATATATTGATAAATGTCATCTCATCATAGAGGGTTCTTTCTGTTTATAGCTAAAATTAACTGTCAGAACCTATGCGAAAATTCCTTCTATCACTCTATGAATTCAATGGCTGGAAATGAGTCCTCTTCAGTATCCAAAAAGAGATTATTCATTATGTTACCCTTTTTTTTAGACAACAACGATGCAATTCTATCACACCTTTGATCTAATGGCGCCATACTTGAAAGGATATCAATTTTAGGGATTGTCTGCTTGATTTCATATTTGTTTCCAATTCTATGCTTGTGTGTACAATCTTTCAGGTAATCAAGTGTCCTGATATTGTCAATTTACATTCTGGTTCACAATCGTGAGGACAATGGAAGTGACATTTGATTTTCTTCAAGCTAATTTGATTTTTTTTTAATATCGATGTGAAATAGTGGATTGTCGGTTTCCACTGTTTGCTTCTAATTTTCACATATTTTTGGAGTATTTTGGGCCTGTTTTAAAAAGGAGTTTACAGCTGGTTTGTGTGGGTTTAAGGTGGAAGAAGAAGGTTGTGTGAAGGAACAATTTTTGTGCTCCTCAACCAGCTGTTGTTGATGTGTTTTTACTGCTGTAAATTGGTGGCTTATTAGGGGAGTTATGGGACCAGACTACAAACCATTTGTGCAGATTGTTTTCAAGAATACAAATAACATTATGCAAAGCTAGCATCTTGATGGTTACTCTTTCGTTGTCGTCGGGTAATTACTCCTTAACATCACATTCTATTCATTAATAAACCACATGGGTTTAATAACTGAATCAATACAACAAGATACTGTAATTTTCACATAATGGATGAAGGTAGATGGAGTCCTGCAAGTAAAACACAATACAATTTTATAGACGCAGTTTCACGTTGTACCACACATGTTAGAATAATATGATGAACTCATTACTCAATATTATTTTTTAGAATGTCATTTTGATAAACTATGTTTGCACGAAGTACAAATGTGACGTCTTACTTAATTTTTGTATTGCCTTTGACGCCTTACTGAATTTGGAAGTTTGGCTTTAGGTACATTAAAACCTTTATATAGTAATACAGTAAAGGTGTTTCCTATGAAATACTTATGGTTCATTATTGTTGGATGACATAATCTAAGTCAAAATTTGTGTTGCAGCTACGTCCCAATTTTGCTGACGCTTGGTCAAATCTAGCTGGTGCATATGTGAGGAAAGGAAGGCTGAGTGAGGCAGCTCAATGTTGGCGTCAGGCTCTAGCTTTAAATCCTCGTCTGGTATTCGATTTTACCTATGTTTTTGGCTTCTTTTTAACAGCTCAGATGATTTGCATCCTTCTATGTTTGTTTCTTAACTCACTTGTGTTCATTCTAGGTTGATGCACATAGCAATCTTGGGAATAAGATGAAAGCACAAGGGTTAGTGCAAGAGGTAAAATACTGAGACTTTCTTAGCCCTTTTATATACATACATACATTTTACTTGTGGTTTTAGGATGGCTATGGACGTTAACTTTGTACATTGTCTATGCATATGTATGGGTTAGGTATACTCATGCATTATCGAATTTTATTATTCTTTAACATATCTTTCAGTCTTCAGGTGCATCTCATGTGCGTTTCTGTTTACTCCGCGTTCCTGGCTGTTATGCTGATTGATTTATGTGGTCTTGATTATTGGTTTTGTTTTACGCATACAATTGTTATGTGTAGGCACTACATATACAACCTACATTTGTCGTTGCATGGTCCAATCTTGCTAGCCTCTTCATGGATGCAGGTGATCTTAACAGGGCATTACAATACTACAAGGTATGGAATACCTTAAATCATATAGCATATTACGTTATGCAGAGTTTTGGGTTTGTTTTGGCATTAAGTTTAATCACTATTTTTGTGATTCAACCTTCTCATATCCAGGAAGCCGTCAAGCTAAAAAAAAAATTCACAGATGCATATTTGAACATGGGAAACGTGTATAAGGTAACACCTTCTGCTTTGTGCTAATATGGTCTGTGGTGCAAGTGTCGTGGTAAGAATATGGGACATATGTGTTTCTGTTGGTGCGATTTTATTGAATATCCTGTTGGAACTATTGGTAGTTCTCTTATTTACACTAGAACTACGTGAGAAGAGAAATCTTTGGATGTGCACATTGCTACGTAAGTTTTGCTAAATGGCTTTTCTTTTCACATGACTATTAAAAGTGTCCATTATGTTGAAATTTGATATAGTGCCATGTTTTATTTATTTTTTTAATATATGGTTGTCATTTTTCTTTTGCAGTTGTCAAGGAATTTTTCTACTTCACCAGCCAAACAGCAAACAGTTTTGGTTAGTAATCCTATGAGAGTGTAGTTGTATTTTTATTTTCAATATCTGTTTCTGAAATAGTTTTTCTTTATTGAGAGTGATGAATGTTCTGAAGTTTCAAGTTGGATCATCCAATTGGGTACATCAAACCCTTACATTGGTATCTACATTTTTCATTTCAAATCTAAGTTGGACCCCTTCGGCCTTTGTTGAATTTACTAGACAACTTATAGATATCTTCAAGCAAAATTCAACCCTTTATTTTTTGAAGGTTTGATGTAAATCCACATTGTATATTGTCATTTACACCAACTTGGTGGTATTGGATAGAATTCATCTGAATGAGCAAATATTGAGCTCAATTGTATTAATAGGATAAAGTATCTCGCATGCACAAGTACTGACCTTTTTTTCCAAATGAAGGATGGTGATTATGTATTTAGTTTTGGTTTTTTAACTTTTCAGTTGGAGCTACCAGAGTTTTGGACTTTTTTCGCAGCTTATTTGGGGCTGGATTTAGGTGTGCTTTCATGGATATTTACATGTCGTTTTCCTGCTGCGTATTGGAACAATTTAAGCTACATTCTAGGCTGATTTTTTAGAACTTACGGGGGACTGTTTTGACGGACTTTTTGGGGTGAGTTTTGCGGCAGATCTTATAGCCGTATTTCGCTAGGTATTGGCTACTCTTGGTCCAGATTTCTTGACTGTTTTCCAGCGATATCGGCAGCAGGTTTCAGCTGGAATATTTGGATTGTTTTTAGGTGAGAAAATCGCAGCTTTTCAGACTGTTTGATGATGATTTTCTCAGCTTTTTGGAGTATTTTGCGGCTGTTCTAAGTTCCACTTTAAAGCTGGTTTGTATGGGTTTAAGGTGGAAGAAGAAGCTTGTGAAAAGGAACAATTTTTGTGCTCCTCAAACATTGGTTTCTACTGTGTTTTTACTTCTACAAATTGATGTTTTGAGTTATATTTTGCTTAGATTTTTCGTTGTATGTTTCATGGAGTTTTCATTATTTTTTGTCATAACATCTCGAGGGATGATTCTCAGACACTCGAAGGATAATCAATATCTTTATTGAGGTTTAACAACTAAATGTGATACCCTTTTTTTTTGTACTCGAGTAAAAATTTTTGCATTACAATGTGGAATTATCCTTTTAAAACCAAAGATTGAGATTACATTTCTCAAGTATGTTGTAATAGCTCTAGAGGATTGGTTATCCCCTGACAACAAACTTATAGAGAGTTAGAGACAGCCGATACAATCCACCTTATAGAGACTTATATATATATATATATATATATATATTTTCTTTCAAATGATCCGCGCATCGCGTGAGTACAGATACTAGTAACTCCTAATAAGTGAAGTGTTTCTCAATTGACAATATAAGTACTCCACTTAACCTTTCTTGTGACACTTCTTAGGTAACATTTTATCAATTTTAATTTTGAAAACTTCTTTCCGCTTAAAGCAACGGTAACATGAGTTATGAATATTATTCCATAAACAATTTAAGCATTTGGAAAAGAATTAAATCTTTTTATTTGATTAAGTGTATCAATTAAACTGTTATCTTCTAATTGCACTATTTTTCTTAATATTTTAATTCAGAAAATAAATCTAAACCATCAATATCGAATTGATTATTATGCTTTAAGGAACATTCAAGATTAAGGCAATATTTTTTCAAATTTTCAACATCTAGTGATCTTAGTTTTTACTGCCAAATAAAAAAACAGAAATATATTCTTATGCTTCAAATTGTTCAAATCTATTTTGAAGTAAAAAAAACAGCATTGTCTATTATGTTTAAAAGTAATCAACTCAAAAGTACTCTTCGAAATATTTTGAGATTTCATTATCACCATTGGCATCAAATTGTTACTTCCTATATATCAAACGTTTCTTACGAATTTCGGGTTCGATATTCATTTCAAGTGCAATTTCCTTGGTAGAAATCATAGCATTTGCAAATCCTTCTTCTATATATTTGTTAGAAAGAAGTCAAAAATTTTCACTTTACAGAACTCTTTTTTAAACTTATACATAGTCTATTAGGTGTAACGAAAAATGGGGCCCCCACAAATATGACGCCTAAAGCGGTGGCTTTATTTACTTTATGGAAGTGCCGCCCCTGCTTGTGTCATGTCTTATAAAGCTCTTCACTTTACTCTCTCTTTCATTCCGATATGGTATTCGCCTAAGATAACATATGCATCTTTTTTTCAGACCACCCACCCTTAGTGCTCCGCACGGTACCCCGTCACAGTCATCACAAGGGGTGTTCATGGTTCGGTTTGGATCGGTTTTTCCCTAAAAAGAAAACCAAACCAAGTAAGTCGGTTTTAAAAATGTTGCAAGCAAACCAAACCAATTAAGTCAGTTTTTTAGCGATGCGGCTTTTGTCAGTTTTTATCAGTTTTTCGATTTTTTCGGTTATTTATCGGTTTTTTTCTTAAATATGAGACATACACTACCAAACACATATTCCGGCGACTACGTTTTCAACGTAACACTATCAAACCAATTGCTCTTTGAGAAATCTATCATTTACCATGATATATTGATGATAATTGAATCAAATAGTGATGATTAATTTAAGTACTCAATTAAAAATTAATTATTTTTAACATGAAATAATTCTTGTACATAGCAAAAGCAAACTACCAATCAAACTAGAATATCAAGGCAAAGAATTAGATTATTGTAATAACAAAGAACTATACTTAAAATACAAATGACTAATATATATCATAACATTTTAGAAATTTTATATAAAAATATGCATATATATAGGTGTAATAATAAATTTAAATAGTTAATTCTATAGTCGGTTTGGTTCGATTTTTTCGGTTATTTTTTGACTAAAATCAAAACCAAATCAAATTTGATCGGTTTTTAAAATTCAAAACCAAAACCAAACCAAACCTAAAAGGTATCGGTTTTTTTAATCGATTTGGTTCGGTTTTCAATTTGATTCGATTTTTCGGGTTTTTACGAACACCCCTAGTCATCACAATTATTGTGAAGTTTGATATGTTTCAGCACAACTTTTTCAAACGCGGACAAAAATTAAACAAGGCACCAGAATAGCCTATTTGTGTAAAAATTCCAATATATGTCACAAGAGAGAGCCCAATGGATAATAATTCGGCCTAGCCCAATTGCAAAAACGCAAAGCTGCCATGATTATCCAAATCCAGAACCCAACGTTTACCGTGGTAGCCGTCGAAGGCCTCATTTAATTTTTTTTAAGATTAAGACGTCTGAATCTGAATACACATCTGAATATCAAGATGTGTATTAAGATTAAGACGTCTCAATCTGAATACACATCTGAATATATTAAGATGTGTATTAAGATCTGAATAGAAATAATTAAGACTGTTTGATTTTTAACATCTGAATATATAAAATTTATCTTTACTTAAAAATTAATAAACATAAAATTCAAATGAAATACTAGCTAATCTAATATTCTATCATAAAATATATAATTTTTTAAAATATGATAGCTGTTGGTGGTGATGGCTAACGGGTGAATGTCGACTAGAGGCGGTGGTTAGTGGTAGTTTTGGTTGATGATGGTGGTTCAGGCTAGTAGCTAGTAGTGATTGGTAGTGGTGGCGATTATGATTGAGGATGTTGGTAGTGGGTGATGATAGTTAATAATGGCGGGGAGTGATAGTAGTTGTGACTGAGAAAGGTGGTGGGTGGGTGGTGGTAGGTTATAATAATAGACAATGTCGGTTGTGGTTGTTGATGGTGATGGGGTGGTCAATTGTGGTAGTTGAGGAGGATGAATATTGAGTGTGGGTGAGAATAATATATGGTGGTCGGAGTGGTGAGGATAGTGGGTGGTGATGGTCGATAATGGTGGAGGCTATGATTGAGGATGATGGTGGCGTGGTGGTGGTGGTGGTGGGGAGGGTTGAGTATGGTGGTGGTAGTGGCAGAGCGGTAGTTGATAATGTTAGGCGGTGACGCAGTTAATAATGAATATGTGATATCACTTAATGAAATTAAATCTCTATTATAAATCTTAATCAGACCTATTCAGATCCATTAAGTGATTGTGAAGTAAAATAAGGCCTCATTTGTTTGCACTTAATGAGGGTCTGAATCTGAATGAACCAGATGTTAGCCCATTAAGTGCATTTGTTATTTTATTTTTTAAAACTCTGAATAGGTCTGCATGGGTCTGATTCGGTCAGACCTTTGATCGAGTCTTATTTCGTTTCAGAGGTTAAAAATATCGAAAATACACGCCTCTTTTTCGGTGCTCCTTTTCTCTCTCTTAACATCAGGCTATTTCTTCTAAACCCAAAACAAATTTATCCTTCACAGTTCACACGTCTCTCTTCAAGGATCAAGCAGCCGNATATATATATATATATATATATATAGGTATTCAGATGTTGAAAAACAAACAGTCTTAATCATTCAGTGTTCAGATCTGCATACCACGTCTTAATATTCAGACGTGCATTCAGATTCAGACGTCTGAATCTTAAAAAAAACAAATGAGGCCTAAACAAACTTAACGATTAAGATCTAAATAATTAAAATTCACACTTTAAAAACAAAAGCATTTAATGTGTGAGAAGATTCACACCTCCATCCCGGTAGTCTTTGCTACCGGCAGCAACTTTAGATTGGTCATTAATTGTCCGAACGCATTCTTCCTTCTCCGTCGAAACGAGCTCGTATAATCCAAAGGTGTTTACTTTTTCCAGTTATGGATTCTTTTTTCATGACGGTCAAGTTTTGTTATTCAGAAACTGATTTCCCTTAAAAAAGAATTTGCCTTGGCTTGAAATGTGAAAAATGAAAATTCGTGTGTGTTTATGTGCTGCCCTAGATTTATTCCTATTAATTATGCAAGGTGAGAAGTAAAATGAAGTACTTGCTGTTTTAATTTGACACTTTCTTTTATGGATTATTCAAAGCATTTCTATTATTGATACTATTCCATTCTATTTCTGGATTTCATTTGCCTTTAAATCTTTTATCAATAGTTAATAAAACAAGTTGGTATTGCTTGACTTGTAGCTTTTGCAATTTCATATTTGGGTAAAATAAGTTACTATTTCATGATTGTTTCTGCTAATTGAGTATCTTTCAATCTATGTTGCTTGTACTTTTCAAAAATGTTGTGTGGTACGTGACAGATCCTCCATAAAAGTGCAAATTTTGGTCGCAACATAGCCTCCAATGGTCGCAACTTCATTCTTGTTACCAACCCTCTTTGTACAGACGGCCAATGGTTGACGGGCTCTTGACATTGCTTGTTAATGCATCTATTCTTGTTCTCTGAAAGTTCTTGTCGCTCTCAAGCCAAAGTTCCTTGCTTTTGAGTTCTAACTCTCGAGTTTCATATGAGATTTATCTCCCTTTCAGTCCTTAAACCAAAGTTTCTTGCTCGTGACCCCAGTTCACAAGTGATGGCTGACCGCCATTGTGGAAGTTAAAATCAACTACTTCCAAATCCTGGATCCTCCTTTGAAAAGAAGGAGCTCTACCTCCCTGTACCTTAGCAGGCAACTCCTTCCTCAATGTTGGGTTGCTGATAATAGTAGTATTGCACGGTGGTATGTCCATCTTTCGATTTGAACTCAAAAATGCTTACTGTAAAATATGTTACTATTTTGTTCTTCCAAAAGAAAGAGATGATAATTGAAAAGGATTTGTCTGATAATTTCGTTTAAAAATGATTCAGGTCGCAGTTCTTAACTCCCAGATTAGATGTGGAATATCAAAGATGAATTATCAACAAGGTTAATGAATATTTGCATAGCATCTCTTTGCAAAGCGAAACAATTGGAGAAAGCTGAAGCAGTACTAGTTGATGGCATAAGAATCAGAGTACAACCAAATGTCGTCACTTACAATACAGTAATTGCTGCATATTGCCGCTTTGTTGGCATTGATGCAGGTTACTCCATCCTTTATAGGATGAAGGAGGCTGGAATTAGTCCTGATGTTATTACGTATAACTCTTTAATAGCTGGAGCTACTAGATATTGCATGTTATCCCGATGTCTCGATCTATTTGATGAAATGCTTGAGATGAGTATTCTTCCTGATATTTGGAGTTACAACACCTTAATGCATTGCTTCTTTAAATTGAGAAAGCCAGATGAGGCTTACAGAGTTTTTCAGGATATTATTTTGAAAGATATTTCTCTTCATCCAGCAACATTCAATATATTAATGAATGGTCTTTGTAAGAATGGATATACAGAGAATGCCCTAATGTTATTTAGGAGTTTAAAACGTCATGGATTTACTCCTCAATTAGTAACTTACAACATTCTTATTCATGGGCTGTGCAAGTCAGGTCGAGGAAAAACTGCAAAAGAGTTTCTCAATGAATTGGTAGAAGCAGGTCATATCCCAAATGCCATCACTTATACGACAGTAATGAAGTGCTGCTTCAGATGTAGACAATTTGAAGAAGGCCTTAAAATATTTGCAGATATGAGAATGAAAGGATATACATACGATGCCTTTGCTTACTGTACAGTTGCTAGTATGTTACTTAAAACCGGGAGGATGAATGAGGCCAATGAGTACCTGGGCTATATCATTACAAATGGCTTTGACCTTGATACGGTGTCTTTTAACAACATTATTAATCTATATTGTAAGGAAGGTCAGCTGGATAATGCTTATAAGTTGCTGTACGAGGCGGAAAAAAAAGGCTTGGAATCTGACAAGTACACCCATACTATCTTAATTGATGGCTTGTGCAGGACTGGTAATTTCAAAGAGGCCCAACAACATTTGGACTGTATGAGTATGATGGGTTTTGATTCTAACTTAGTTGCTTTGAATTCTTTTATTAATGGGCTGTGTAAAGCTGGTCACCTTGATCATGCTTTGCAGATGTTTGAATCAATGGATGCCAAAGACTCCTTTACTTACTCCACTATAGTGCATGGTCTTTGCAAAGCTGGGAGGTTTCGTGCAGCATCTAAGCTATTACTATCGTGTGTTAGAGGTGGCATGAGAATTCTTAAATCAAACAAACGTGTTGTTATTACTGGCCTTCGTTCTTCTGGGTTTTCGCAAGAAGCAAGGAAGGTCCAGTCTAAAATTCGATTGGCTAAGATACTGCATTATTAATTAGGAATGGTGCTCAACTCTGCCACTCAAATGTTAACCTTATTAATTGCCTAATGTTTTGCACTATAACGCTTTATGGAAGCTGAAAAACCTCGAGCGTTAATGCAACTGAGAATACAGCCTACTGTAACCAGTTTCAAGTCAAGTATTCGATCCTCTTGTAAGAGGAAAACACAATGACACTTCTGTCAGGAGGTGGTTAATTATATACTTTTCCTCATCCTAAGGATACTGATGACATGCTGTTGAAATTGTGAAGAGTTATTCTGTGGAACTACAAGCATGCTTTATCACAGATGCTAAACAACTAGGTGGGTCGGACTGTAAGTCATTTGTACTTCCAAATAATCTTTTTCCACTTATTTGGTGTAATGTTTAGTATTGTATTCCAAAGTTAGGTAGTAGAGTACAATCAGTTCAAGCCTCAAGGAGTGACTCTTTTCTGTAGCATGACATTCTGGGCTCTGAATCCGAAATCATTAAGCAGTTGTGATTGGCTGAAGATAAATCAAAGGTGAGGATTGTATTCCTCTTTTCCTTTATCTAGAAATGAATTGGTCTTACATATTTGAGCCAGAACGCTTTTTTCTCCTGTTTGATGTTGCTTAAGATGTGTTGACTCTAGCCAATTGACTTGGGGACCGAAGGTCAGTAAGCTAGATAGTTAGTAGGGATCACAGTTATACAGTTAATACATGCATTGTGCTTTTATGCTCTCTGTCTACCCAGTTCCTCTTTTGAGACCTTTTATAAAAAAGAACAACTTCAGTGTTTCAAACCAAAAGTTACTCCCTCTTTTCTAGCATTTTATATGATGGTATTTCATTGGTTCAGAGTTCAAGATATTCATTTGACTTATATTTTAAATGAGCGATTATAAAAGAAAATGTTAAAGTAATGTTGAAAAGTTTGTTTGATGGGGAAAAAATCACGTCTAATTTTAAAGCTGAATAGTTGAAATGAATTTGAATAACTGAAAGTTTGTATAGAAATGGAAATGGTGTTAAAACATTTGGGAACGTTCAAAATGGGAAGTGTCTAGATCTGAACCTGAAAAAGTAGTTCATGGATAGAGCCTTAAAAGTAGCGGGAAGCTTAGGTAATGGAGGTTCTCTCTCTGAACTGATGCTGGATTAACTAAATGTTATATTGATTCAACAAATTATTCAAGTTAGATTTACAGTTTTGTTAATTATTTCGACAAGTGACTTAGATATATAGTTCTGGATTTTGTGCTATAGGAATGGATCAAAGAATCTTATATATGAATGCTATAGCATTGAATAAAGGTACAGTGATATTCTTTTCCTACATCTGATTTTGCAGCTATTCTAGAGTAAGGAGCTTCTGCAACTATCATCTATTAACTTCTAAAGGATGAGATTCAATTTCTAAATCTGACATGGTTCAATACCTGGATCTCATCAAGCGCTTTTAATGTATTTATTTTGCCTTCCTCTTTTACTCTGGGGATTTTGCACTAATCAATAGAATTTTCACTTTCACCAACGTATAGCTTTTTCCCCCAAATCAGGACCTGCACATCTTTCTGCCTTGAACTTATCAAGTCTTCTTGTAGTTTATAAACATCTTTGGAAAACATAGTAGTATTATGTTATTAATTGTATAAACGCACTACATTGCTCTTGTTTTCTCTTGGCAAGTTATTTGTAGCTTAGCCCTTTGGAAATAAAAACTTATACTTTTAGTTCCACCAATTTTCTGACTGTAAGTGTTTGGTTTATATTCTTTGCTTGAAATCCTTTTCATTCTTAAGTTTCAAGCTTAACATATTTGCAGTTATGCATGCTGGACACAAGAATATAATTTCACATATTATAGCAATTAGATCTCACATAGAGTAATTATTCATCATTAAACTGAATAGATTAATGCCTGCTTCTAGTCAGTTTGTCTCAGCATTTGATGAGAGGTACAATGTAAATGAATATGACAAACTCTCAACAACCTGGAGATGACCAGTCTGACCACAACTATTGGCTGTTATCAAATTCATTGATAATTGATGTTGTGGTATACCTTTGATCACTTGCAGATTTTTTAATGCGGTTGAACAATAGGTTACTACTGGATAACAAGCTTTGTCTATTTAAGTTTGAAGTTGTAAGTTCCCTTCATCTTCATTTTCTGATTGAATTTTCATAGCAGCTTTAGTTGTGAACTTTTTCCTTGCTCTCTCTTTCTCTATGCTAGGAGATTGAGCAACTTCAAAAATTTGGGACAAGGAAGCCAGCTTCTAAAGCTTCTTCTGTCAATGACCATGTACGTAAGCTGGTGAGTTTAAGTTTCTAATTTTCTCCATCACTTGGAGCTTTCCTTGGTAGGAATTGAAAGGAAATTTATTTCTCTCAAAATTTGTTACGTTATACTAATTCTCCCCAATGCCTGAGGTTTTTGTAGATTTTCTTGGTAAGATACCACTTTCCTATGTCGATTTAAGAAGCTTTTACCCCTTATTGGAGCAAGGCAGTGCACAAGTTTAAATTACAAATAATTTTCATCTCAGGAGAAGGATGTGGCAGCAAAATACTGTAAAAGGAACATCGTGGTTTTTGGTACCTTTTAATGTTGCATGTCCTCTCCAAGGCAACATCTTACTCTAGTGGTTCCACATCAAAGCATTTACGTCCACCTACTGTCGAAGCTGATTCTTACAAGGTAATTTTGTTCTTAAATCTGCAAGAATGACTGTATCTGAGATTGGAAAGAGTCAAAGACGCACCCAAGGGTGTGGCCTGGTGGTCAATGAAGTGGAGGGGAGAATCAAGAGGTCTTAGGTTCATATTCCAGTGGAGACAAAAAATACTAGGTGATTTCTTCTCATATGCCTTAGCCTGGTGGAGAGAGTTACCTGGTACATGTGCTAGGGGGAGGTAGCACCTACCCGGTGGAATAGTCAAGGTGCACGCAAAATGGCTTGGACACTACTGTCATTCTCAAAAAAAAAAAATGTCAAAGACATTAGGAAGCCCAAGGCAGAAGAAAAAGGAGTTAGTGGGTAGGATCAGGGTTACTTGGAACTATTTTTTCGGTTTTCCTGTTCTAATTGAAGGTGAGTGGAAGTTTTATGCTGATATTTCTTCTAAAATGCGTAGTATTACTTGTTGGAACATGAAGGATTAAGAGATGCATTCTATTGGGGATAAACAGAATCACATTGGTATATAGCAAGGGGTAATTGATAGAAGTGAAACGAAGCTAATCATGGTGGAAGCAGTTCCTATCTTTTGGAAGCAGACACTTCAGTAAACACTGTTCTTGATGGTATTCCTACTTAGATATCACTGTTCTCTATCTCACAAGAGTTGAAAAAAGACTTTTCTCATTAAGAAGCAACTTCTTATGGGAAGGAAATTCAGATAAGAAAAGTTTCATTCAGTTAGAATACAAAAAAGAGGTGGGTGGGGGTGGTAAAAACCTAAAGAGCCATAACAAGTGCTTCTGAGTAAATGGTTGTGGAGACTAAATGATGGAGGATGACTTGTGGAAAGAGGCGATCGACACTAAATATGGTAAATCTGTTAATTGAGCTTCTAAATCTGTCTCACAGCCAAATAAAATGGTTGTATGGAAACAAACTGCAGCTTATGGGATGAACTCCAGAAGAATATTATGTAAAAAGCTGGCAGAGGGGATATGATCAGATTTTGGCTAGGCAGGTGGTTAGAGGAAGGTTGTCTAAAAGATATCTTCGCCTAATTTATACAACATAGCTGTAGATAAGGAGTCTGTAGTTGTTGACATTTTCTCTGAATCTGGTTGGCGATTACAATTCAGAAATTCTAATGCTTGGGAAATGGAGGAGCTGTGTAGATTATTACTTTTGTTGGAACCTATAGTTCTGGATGCAAAATAGAATGGACTCACATATCTGGTTGGCTAGTAAAGATGGTACTTTCTCAGTCGAGACTTGCTACATTTTGTTGCTGAAGCAGGCAAGGGTATGGGAAAAAGATTGTCCATGCGAACTACTATGGAAAACTAAAGCTCCTCTTGCTTTGGGTGGACTTGGGCACTCAATTCTTGTTCGACCCATCACCCAAGATGTTCTACAGAATCAGATATTCAACATTTGCGGTGGATGCTATTTCTATGGAAGTGACTAGAGTCTTGCAATCATCTGCTGCTACTTTGCTCTCAAACTTGGTAGATATGGGTAGGGGTGGCAAACGGGTGGGTCGGGTCGGATATGCACGGGCCAAAACGGATAAATTATCCGACCCGACCCGTAATTGAGACGGATAAACGGGTTTATCCGGCGGATAATATGGATATCCATATTATCCATGGCTTTTTAAATATGGTACACTTATGTCTCGAGGAACTTCAATTTGAGGCTTTACAAATGCAAAAGTTAAACACATTAGTTATCCATTTGGTTAAACCATTTTCTAAGTGGATAATATGGTTCTTTATCCATATTCGATCCATTTTTAAATGGTTCATTATCCAACCCATTTTTTGGTGGATAATATGGATGAATATCTGTTTTTTTTTACCATTTTGCCACCTCTAGATATGGGGCATGTTTTCTGAATATTTTGGTGTATACTGGGCAATGCCTCAAGAGTGTAAAGTATCTATTGCAAAGCTGGAAGGGGCTCCTTTTTGCTCTTATACATTGTGTCTCATTCCTTCTGAGTTAAATTTGCTGCTTATCATGCTTTTGCCATCTTCTGACAACACTCCTCTGAAGCCAAGGAAAAACGAAGTGCTGTCAATGAAGCAGATTGCGCAAGCAAAGAAAGGTGCGAGTCTGATATCAAGAAATCGGTCCTGTAATTCTTGTTTTTGATATATTTATTTTAAACAAGCATGATCTTTGTTGCAGTTGTAAGAACTTTACGCGTAAATAATGGCTCACTAGGTATATATATAATTTTCAAGTCAAATAAATAACCGGATACGTTGCTGGAAAACCAAGCATTCCCAAATTGTTGTCTTATTTAGTTTGTCTACTCCAGCATCTTCGTGCTTCACACATTTGAGAAAGCAATAACATTCGAATTGTGCACATCTTATTCATTGACAAATGAAACATCAATGATTTAATATTTATGAACTTGGAATATTATCAGGATTAAAAACGAGCTAAATAATGAAATGTTTCTTTTTTACAATGAGTTGAACAGATACAAATTAAGAACTCTCCACTGTCTATTTGTTGTTAAGGAATTTCAACTCGGAAGAACCATGGGAGGGTAAATGCCATTACAAAACAGGCAAGCAGGAAATTACAGCAGGATTGCTGACATCTCCACCAACAACCATTCTGCTGTATAGTAGATGATGAACTAGATGTGATATATGAACTTCTGGATTCTACTGCCCGTTGGCTCCATTCAACCACCATTATTCTGCTCTCCTGTAATCTTGTTTGCACATTTTTTGCCGTCTTCCCACATATTTCACATAACCTGTAAATTCGAAAGAATTTGATGTAGTTTTATACCATGTCGATGTAAAGAATTTTCACACTACAAGTAATTTGTCCATAATAACTAAAAATAATTATCTGAATAAGAAGACATGGTATATGACGTTATAAGTGAGAAATTAAACTACACTATTCAAAACATAAATTTTTTTGGCACTGTCATCGTGAAAGGGAGCGTTGGAGCAAAGGTAAAGTTATCCCCATGTGACATAAAAGCCACGGGTTCGACGTGGAATCAGCCACTGATACTTGCATTAGAGTAGGTTACCTACATCACACCCCCTTATTCCGGACCCTGCGTGAATGCGGGATGCTTAGTGCATCGGTTTGCCCTTTTAAATGTGCAAGAAGACTTCTAAGAAAAATAAGAGGATGATAGAATGGTACCTGTTGCCTTTCTGATTAAACCAGGCTTCAGCACAATGGCGATGACAGATACCAAGCTCAGCTTTACAGTCACAACCAAGCTCAATTATTTCCTTGGACTCTTCATTCAAATGACAAATACGACATACTTTTTCCATTCCTTGATTTTCATCATCAATATCTACTACTATTTCAGTACTTTTCTCTAATATTATTTCTCCTAATTCTTGACCTTTTCCATTATTAGAAACCTTCTCTGAATTACCTCCACATTTAGTACTACTAGTACTTATATTTCCATCTTCTCCTTGTTTTGTCTCAGTCTCCTTAACTTCTCCTTGTGTTATCTCAGCTTCTTTATTTTCTGCCATCCCTGGATTCTTGGAACAGTTAGAAAGCTCTTCTTTTTTGGAATTTCCACCGCTTGCTGCATAATCCTGCATAGTTTGCCAAAAACCCTCTTAAGATTAAAGGTAATTAGTTTAGTGCAGAATTCTAACTTTGAGTGAAATAAAGGAAGGATAGTCATGGAAGAAGGAATAAAGAAAATGAATGAAAAAGCATATCTTCTTTACACGATTTTCACTTGAATATGCTTTGCTTCCAGTTGTTATTTAGTAGGGAACAAGCTTTAACATAATTGTATTGCTAGTAGCATTCTTGTATTTATTTTTTCTTTTTATTACACGTAGTGTCTTTGTTTTTTTCCCTTCTTCTTGTTGTTATTGTTGGTTGCTTCTTGTTTAGCATTTTTTAAGTCGGGGGTCTATTGGAAACAACCTCTTTACCTTCAAAATGTAGGGGTAAGATCTGCGTACACATTACCCGTCCAAACTCCACTTATGAGATTACACTGATTTTGTTGTTGTTGTTGTTGTTGTAAGCTTTAACATAATTGGGTAGATAATATATACTCCTTGTATATAGAAAGTTGAACGATACTGAATAGTTATTATATTGGTGAATTTGTATACGAAAGGTGATAGAATTTAACCTTTACTTTAGATGGCAGAGAAAATGTGAGTTTGAATGGGAGAAATCTAGGAATAGTTCATTTTAAAGAACACCCTTTTAATTTCTATGTAAAAAACGTGGTAGAAATAAATATAAATCAAAATTGTTTTGGCTGCTCATCATGCTTTGGCCATCATCTTCTAAAAGCACTGCTTTAAAGTCATTATCGTGAATTTTTTAGATGTATATATAGTAGATGTTGAATCCTCCTGGCTTCTTCACGTGCTTACTTATTTATACTTTGAATTCACTTATTGAAGGTGATTCTCCCTTGCATTGTGAACGTGTTGAATAGCTTGTGTTTCTTCATCTTATTCTTTGTAGTATTTTTTTTGATAATTAACTTTCATTTGTATTAATCACCAAAGATGAAACTGTACAACTCCATAGTCAAGCTAACTCAGCTGACTATCTAAAAAAGAAGTAAAACTAACACATACATAATTACATATATATATCCCTACTGTATCTACTCTTTCCCTATAAGAAATTGCTTTATATAACTCTTAGCTCGAGCAACTACTCTAATATTGCAAATATATGCTATCTCTCTTGCCAAAACATCACATCCTCGATATCTTTGCTCAAATGTATGTGTGTTCCTTTCAAACCATATTGCATATGAGGTTTCAACATAAATCATTCTGAATATGCTAGCCTTGTTGGACTTCCCTTTTCCTTGCTTGATGACCCACTGAAGATGTTGATCCCAGCAGGAGGTTATCATTTGGCCTCTCTGAATCCATTTCATAGGTTTCTTCCACAGTTGTATTGCATATAATCATTGCACAAAAAGGCGTTCCCTTGTTAAAATCTGGCCTTGGCACATAACACAGTGAGGAGTGACCCTTAATCCCCAGTTGGCTAGCATGTCCTTAGTAGGTAGTCTTCCATGTAGTAGCAGCCACATAGTAAATACTGCCTTTGGTCGAGCAGAATTCTGAAAAACTAGATATTTCCAGCTCACTCTTGGCAATTCTCCTAACAGCTGTAGGTATATTTGTCTAATACTACTGATATTGTGATCACCGGAGTTCTGAGCCTGCAGCATGGTAACTCTTGATCCAATTATTCTTCTCACCATCCAACTTGCTTGTTGGGGGATTGACATATGCTGTAGCTGTTGCTGTTTGATGTAGTAGGCATTAATCCACCTTATCCATAACTTGTCATGTTTGTGAGCTAAATCCCTGCATGTTTTAGCAATTGCTGCTTTGTTTCACAGAGGGAGATTTATAAGGTTAAGACCACCAACTGACTTAGGAGTACACATCTTATTCCATGCCACTAATGCCTTCCTAGTTATTGTGTTAGTTCCTGACCAAATGTAGCTCCTACAGAGTGCCTCAATCATTTTCAAAACCTTAGCAGACAAGATGAACAGTTGAGCCCAATAGGCTTGAATACCAAATATAACAGATTGCACCAGCGACACACGACCATCATAGAATAATTTTTTAGCAGTCCATGAAGAGATCTTGGATGTGATCTTTTCAATCAAAGGTTGCCATTATATGAGAACTATTTTCTTAGTAGATAGAGGAATGCCTAGGTACTTGAAAGGCAATGAACCTTGTTCAAATCCTAGGTGATCCAAAATCTGCTTCTTCAAATCTTATTTCACTCCACCAAAATACACTGAACTTTTACCCAAATTAGCATGCAAACCTGATGCTTCAAAGAACTGAGAGAAGTATTTGTATAATGTAACCACTGAAGACAAATTCCCCTTGGCAAACAACAATAGATCATCAGCAAAACTCATATGAGTTATGTCCGATTTCCTACACCTGGGGTGGTGCTGAAATGTAGGCTCCTTTTTAAGCTCACAGAGGGACCTACTCAAGTACTCCATCACTATTGCAAATAGAAAAGGAGAAATATGATCTCCTTGTCGAAGACCCTTACCAACATTGAAAGCTTCAGTAGTTTCTCCATTCACAAGGACAATATAATTTACTGTCCTAATGTGTTCCATTATCCATTTGATAAATCTGTGAGAAAAAACAATCTCCTTCATCACCTGTTGTAAAAATATCTACTCCACTGAATCATATGCCTTTTGAAGGTCAATCTTTATCATACACCTAGGGGATATCTGAGCTTTAGTATAGGATTTAACTAGTTCATGAGCTAGGATGACATTGTCAGCAATCTTTCTACCAGGAATGAAACCTGCTTGAGCTTCACAAATTATGAATGACATGACTTTCTGCAATCTAGAAGCCAAGATCATAGAGATCATCTTGTATAGGATTGAACAACAAGCTATTGGTCTATATTCTTTGACTGTGGCAGGCTTAGTCACTTTAGGAACTAATGTGACAGTGGTATAGTTAATTGCCTTATAGATCTTTCCAGTTGAGAAGAACTCCTTTATAGCCTTTGTAATCTGGGTGTTGATAATGCCCCATGTTTTTTTGTGAAGAAAACTGCATTAAAACCATCAAATACCTGGAGCTTTATCATCACCAATTGCTTTAAGACTCTCAACAATCTCTTGGTCAGTTACCTCTGCACACAAATCCACCCTTTGCTGATGAGACTGTGTAGGACCATTCTTTATGTATGATCTGTTTATGGCAGGTAAAGAATTGACAGCTGATCCCATTAGACTTTTGTAGAACTCCATGATCTCTCTTTTGATGGCTTCAGGGTCAGTTAACTTGTCTCTTAGTAATGTTGTGATTTCTGTAATCTGCTTCCTTTGAGTTCTATCTTTCATTACTGTCGTGGAGTATTTAGAGTTGGAGTATCCAAGTTGTATCCATCTTGCTCTAGTTTTCTGTTGTAGGACACTCTCTTCAATTAAGGACCACTTCTCAAGATTGAGTAGTGTTTCCTTCTCCATATCTAACAAAGCATTAGTACAAGTCATTGAAATCTGTTCTTGAATGGTACTCAGTTCTATTCTAGCCATCTCAATTCTCTGAGTGATTCCCCTTAATTCCCTAGTGTTTAAAGCTTTCAGAGCAGGTTTCAGGTCTTTCAATTTTGTCCATACTGATTTCAAAGTACCATGAGTATTGCGAGAATTCCATATGCTTGCCACTATTTGAGAGAAATCTTCATGTGCTGCCCATATGTTGAAAAATCTGAAAGGCACTCTACCAGTCCATGTTGAAGATGACAATATTAAAATCATAAGATCATGGTCTAATATTTGAGGCAAACCATAGTTTTTTTCCACATGGCCCCAGGACATCATCCATTCATTGTTACCAAAGTCTCTATCCAGTCTACTGCTGACCCTATCTTCACCAGGCTGCTTATTAGACCATGTATAATAGTCACCCTTCCAAAGTAGTTCTGTCAATGTTGTTTGTTGAAGGCAAGCAGCAAATAGCTTACTGGGTTACAAGATAGTCTGTCATTTGGATATAGTACTGCTTTGAAATCTCCTGTTATTAGCCATGGAACTGTTATACTGACTGATAGCAGTTGTAGGCTATCCCATATAGCTCTTCTTTGTTCTATCCCATTGTAACCTTACACTACAGTGAGTAAGCAATCCATATCTCCCCTTCTACTTTTCACCTGACAATGTATCATTTGAGCATCATCTTTAATACCAGTAACTAGGGGTGTACATGGACCGGGTTGGTTCAGATTTTTTTAAAACCAAACCAAACCAATTATATCGATTTGGATTGGTTCGATTTTGTCGGGTTTTCAGTTTTTTTTTTGTTACATAAAAATTATTCCAATCTTACTTTGTTAAAGTTATAGATAAAGTTTTGATAAGTGAAGATATGTTTAGTAAATATTGAAAAAGTTGACAAACACATGATCTATTAAAATATTCTAATGGGAGAATTTTTTTAGTAACACATGATAATTATTTTCATAGTCGTCCAACAATAATTTCGTTAATGTACGCTTTTTAGGTTAACACATGAGAGGATCCCAATATTTCAATTTTAAAATAAAATAAAATTCAATATAAAGTCTTAAAAATAAATATAAAAATTATATATTTATATGTCGGTTTGGTTCGGTTTTTTTACTCAACACCAAACCAAGTCAAACCAAACCTAGTCGAGTTTTTTAATCGGTTTGATTTGATTTTTCGATTTGGTGCAGTTTTCCGGTTCGGTTGGAACACCCCTACCTGTAACAATGAGATGACTAGTATCCTATAGTAATCAAATCCTTCCATTCCTAGCATCCTTGTAATTTGTCAGCACATTCCATCCAGGAACAATAACTTTTGAATTTCTTTGAGCATTCCCTTCTTTCACTTCAGTTTCTACAATACCTACTAACTTTAATTTATTGCCCTTGATATAGTCCCTAACCTCCTTCTGTTTATACCTTTTATTTACACCCATTATATTCCAGAACAACCAATTTATCATCGTTGATTACTAATTCCACCTCTATCACCAGGTGGAATGTGTACTTGACATATCTATTTGTAGATACTACCTCAAACCTATTTTTCACTGGGATGGGAGATAAAGGAGGAAAGTTTATGAGATTAAGCTCAGGGCTTTGGACTGCTTTGCCTTTATCATCATGCTTCTCAGCTACATGTACCAAGTTTTGCTGAGTATTATCCTCCTTAGGTTCAGGTGTCTTTGTTGTTCTTCTGTGATTTTCAGCTTCCAAATTGTTGACACCTTGTTGTTGAGTTTCAGATGAGATTATATTCAGTGGCTCATATGCATTAGGTATAGGACCTTTAGTTCTCCATTCCTGTATGATCACCTTGTTCCTCCTTACTTTCTTAGGCTGGATTGGCTACTGCATCATAGGTCTTATTTGATTGGAACACTTGTGTCCTACAACCAAGCATTTGTCACAATAGGTAGGTTTCCAGTCATAGGTAACAGGTGGAAAAAACTTCCATAACCACAATTTCATTTGGCAACTCTGTTGTAACATTAACCTCAATGAGCATTCGAACAAAGGATACCCGAGTATGCTTAGTAGTGCACTCATCAGCAAATATAGGAGTTCCAATTACACTAGCAATTCTGCTGAGTGAGCCAACTCCCAACAAGACATATGCAACTTAGGAAATTTGACCCACAATGGAATAACAATAGGAAACTCTTCAGTGGAATCAAAGTTAGGGGTCCATGGTTTTAGGATGATAGGCTTATTGGCTATTGCATAAGGACCATCACATAGAATTTCATTAGCATCATCAATAGTATGAAATCTAATTATGTAACAGCCTTCATCGTGGTAAAATAGATCAGGCTTAGCAACATGTGATAAGTGTAAACTAATGTACCTCTTCATCGCATTATACCCTAGTCCATCACCTAAAATATATGCAATCAATGCACACCTCCATTTGTTCTCTTCCTCTTCTACCTCTGATTTTTCTAATTGAACCGTAGGTTGACCATCAACAATTTGCAGTGGAATATAGGATAGTGACATACCATTCGTAGAAAATCGATTCTTCTGGAACAAGGTTGTCCATGGACTTTAGGTGCAGTTTCACTTTCTATCACCTCCTCTGCCACTGTTGATTTCTCCGACGAGCCTAGGGAGTTTACTTGATTTTGAGTTGAATTGACCACATTTACTGTTCCATTGACTGGCATTGTCGAAGTAGCTGCTAAATGACCAATTGACACCGGAGAAGTGAGATCTAGTCTCTTAGAGATGTTAGGATGGCTCGAAGTAGAACCAAATTCACATGCAACACCTCCCTTAGTTGGATCTGCAGTTTGAGTTGATGAAGGTGGAGTTGCTTCTGGTGCTGCTTTCTCCATCAATGGCTGATTTCCAGTTATCACCGAGCTTACGAGAGTAGTTAATGGGTATTTACGAGGTCGACCTCGTCCTCTGCCTCTCCGTTTCGCCATGGCTACACATGCGCCGTACGTTTAACTAACGTGCGCCGAGAGCATTGTGAAGAAGAGTCCAATTATTGAGGCAACTACACATTATGCCATTCATTATGCAATTTATAGTATACATTATCCAATTCATATATGAATTGTTGCCTTCGATGCATCAAGTTTGCTGTGGTGACTTGAGCTGTCAAATTTTATTTGGTTTTAAAAAAATCCCTCAAAACTTGAATATATAAAATTATCCGTTCTAAAAAAGAAAAAACAATATGTTGATGATTTTGATGAATTTGTACATGTTTATATATTTTCCTTCATGTGAGAATTGCAGGTGCTTAAACAGATGGCTTCTAATGTTGCTGGAAGAACTTGTTATCTTATTTAGTTTGTCCTTTCCACCTTCATGCTTCATATGACAAAATGAAAAATCTATCATTTAAAACATTTGAAAAAGAACTTAGAAAATTATCAAGGATAAAACAAGCTAAGACGAATGTGTTTGGTTGATGAGTCTGAAAATATTTTTTGAAATAAAAAAAAATTAGAAGTTAATGGTATTATTAACAAATTGGAGTGCTTTGATGAGAATTCCGAGTACTAAAAATTAATAATAATGTCTAATTGCTAGTTCGACCGGTTAATATATATATGAAATTAAAGCTAAGATAGTTCTACAAAAATAACTAACTGTAATACAGTATTTATTACGCCACCCCCTCCAAGTAAAAAAGAAAATGAAATGGAAGAATAAATATAAATTAAGTACTTCCTTCTATACATAGAATCAAGGTATGAGAATTTGGTAGAAAAATAGAAACATAAATAATTCAGAGTCTATTTCTTAGCATTGAAAGAATGTAAAATAAAAAGAAAATAAATTACTAAGCAAGCAAACAGGAAATTCCAGAAGTATTGATGACATCTTCTTAAACAAGCATTTTGTGTAGTAGATGAAGTGTTTGTATATGAATTTATGGTTTCTACTGCCCCTTCATTCCATTCTGTCACCGTTATTCTACTTCCCTGTATTCTTATTTGCACATTTTTTGCTGTCTTCTCACATATTTCGCATAATCTGTAAAATCACAAGACAAATATAAGAATGATGTTACATTCAGAGGCGGATATAGGATTCTAAGAAGATGGATGCACTATTACAAAGAGTTGAATATAGAATATATATTTGACGGATTCAACCTTTAGGTTCTTAACATGAAACCATTATCATTTAAAAATTATTGGTAAAAATAAAAAATTTCTTGCAATTTTAGTGAATATATATATATATATATATATATATATATATATATATATATATACCATATAAAAAATGATGGAATCATTAAACCGTGCTATTCGTTTTATTATATAAAATTTTCTGATAATAAAAGGAGATCAAGGATTTCATGGTGTTAGATTTGGGGATTTTTAATAAATAAACCAAATAAAAAAAGAAGAAAAAGGACAAAAAAATACTTAATTAACACGCAAGAGGGATTCACTTGGAAAGGTGCGTCCAATAATCATTGCAACACATGACTCTTTGAGCTTGGATGTCCACATGTATATTTGAAGAATTTTTAAAATATATAACATTATTATACATAGTATTGAGAGAGAACCCGGGGTTCACCGTTCACGTGCCCCCATGCTCCAACACATAGTTACGCCCCAGGTTTACACTCCTCAATCAATATGCTCATTTGATATATAAAACACAACGAGATACTTTTATTGGTATTAAGTGCAACCACAACTACAAACTCAATTCTAAGGCATGCTATATAAATCCTTACTGTCCATATCGCTCCATTTAAAATCGTGTATGCATACCTTATGAAAATAAGTTTTTTTTTCCTTTTTCTATTTCACTTTTTCACTATTAAGTACCCCGAATCTTTAATATTAAAGAGCATAATTTTTTCTTTAACTGTGTTATTTATTTATGATACTGTTGCATGGACTCTCCAAAAATATTCTCAAACTTGTCATGACCTGAAATCTCACCAAAGTCGTAATGTCACCTAACCCGGCCTAATAGGCAAACCAACACACATAACAACATATCACTACATCAATATAAGTAATAGCATGAATAGTGTGAAGGCAATAGACAACTGCAGAAAATACTACATCAATGTCAAGTAGTCATGAGCTACTAGACAGAGTATAACTGAGTCTTAAATATAAATGTATTGGCTGAATCAAGAAAACAATAGGAAAAATAAGAAAGAAAACCTAACGCTCGCATTCTACGAGGAACTTTTTTGACCATTTACCTTCATCAGTTGGAAGCAAAGGACGAAAACTCCAAATTTAGTAATAAAGGGTGATTATGTTGTGGTTTTAAGTTTCTTGGCTTATGTTCTTAATAGTAACCACAGGAAGAAAACAGAGAGCATGGTCCCTAGTCTCATCTTTGTTGAGGCTGATTCTCTATGGTGTGGACGTTTTTGATTGGATGGGGAACTCCGCAAGTGTGAATCCATATCGTAGTTCACCAAGAAGTCTCTAAGTCAAGCTAATATGTTCCCTCATACACCCGTGTCAGCTCCTCTAGAAATGCATCCGATTATATTTTCAGATAGTTCGAACAACATAAGACTATGAGGAAGCAAGTGATTCCCTGGATAGATGGGGTGATACTATGCATGGTTTTAAGCTCAAACAGACCACTTAAACTCCCTCTACCAACCAATCAAATTTAGTCTAAATTTGTTGCGAAGGTACCTCCCCTCGAAACTGACTTTATGGTCGATGGTATGAAGACACTCCTTAATGTCGAATTTCTAAAACCAGCAAGAGGTTCCCCACTCTTCTTTAATCTGTCTTAGGACGGAATGTTAGCCTAAGAAACAAGATAAGATTGATGATTCACATCAACAACCACATGTGACTCAAAGCAACGAAATGCACATTTGGTGAATACGATATTATTCACGTCTCAATAAGACAAAATACCTGCTATAACAAAACTAAAACATATTGATAATGCAGGAATAAATTCTAGTTAAAAGCATGAATACCTGTTGCCTCTCTGATTGAACCAAGCTTCAGCACAATGGCGATGACAAACACCAAGCTCAGCTTTGCAATCACAACCAAGCTCAATTATTTCCTTGGATTCTTCATCCAAATGACAAATACGACATACTTTTTCCATTCCTTGATTTTCATCAATATCTATTACTACTTCTGTACCTTTCTCTATTTTTTCTCCTAATTCTTGTCCTACTCCATTATTCACTGAATTACCTCCACATTTAGTAGTATTCAAATTGCCATCATCTTCTCTTTGTTTTGTCTCATCTTTTTTAATTTCTTCCATCCCCTGCAACAATTTGCTACTATTATTTAGCGCACTATTCTAACTTTGAATATAAAAAAAGAAGGTTGAACGATATTATATTGGTGAATTTGCACGAAATATTTGACATCACACTTTAGATTTTTTTTTTTTTTTTACATGATTTCTTATGCCGAGGGTCTACTGGAAACAACCTCTTTGCCTTCTTAAAGTTAGGGGTAAGGTTTACGTACACACTATCCTCCTCCGACCTCACTTGTGGAATTACACCGTGTTTTTTATTGTTGTTGTTGTACATAATTTCAATGTATTCCCAGACAAAAAAGAAAAATGGAGGAAACATTCCCTATCATTTCAATATTATCAACCCCATTACAAGTCCTAGCCTCCACTCGTGTAAGCACATATACTTAGGACTATGCAAATCAGTGGTGGAGATAGGATTTTCACTAAGGGGTTTAAAAACGAAAAAAGTTAAAAAAGACGGTAGCTAGTGATAATTGAACCAATGATCTTGCAAAGGTTTTGAACACCTTGGCCACTAAGCTATGCTTTTGGTCTATATGTAAAGGGGATTCAAAACATAATATATAGAGATAAATTCAGATTTTGCCTTATATATACAGTTCGATATTTCAACCAAGCCTTCCGACCCTAAATCCGCCCCTATACGCAATCAGGAGAGCACTGCTGCCCAAAGAGAATGTGAGTATACTTGGAATTTAACCATAATTTTAGAAGGCAGAGAGAATGTGAGTATACTTAGAATGGAAGAAATCTAGATAGTAGTTCAATTTAAAGATTAAATTTGATTTCAATGGACAGAATGTGGTAGAGATAAATATAAATCAAAATCTACAACATATGTACTAAAAAACAGTTCTAAATCCAGCCACATGTGGAATAAGTAACAGACGATTCTTCTTCTACTCTTTTTGTAATTCCAGAATTTTTAGCCATGTTTATCATATGAAAAGAAAAAAATATAATCAAATAGGACACCAAGTTTACTTCATATCGAAATATTTGCTTCAATTTAGATGTGAAAAACGGAACAACACAGTAACGATATTGTGTTTATATTTATTTATTACATGATCATCTTGCATGTAGTATAAAATCAGTATATACCTGCTGAATTTAGCTACAAACCCTCAAAAAATATTTGTCTTGTGTGACTCTGCCGGACTCAAATTTGTATAATTCGACTGCTATTCTTTCTAGGAAGACCCCTATTTATACCGTTGTTTTACCCTTATTAAACACCTTACCATAAAACGAATTAGGTCTTATGAATATTATATAGATTAATTAATTAAGATAATTACGTTACACTTAATCTATTAGATTATTTAAAACAATCCGAATATAATCGCTCCCAAAATTTATATATATATATATATATATATATATATATA
>ML300626.1:153945-230887 GCA_005239495.1 Nicotiana undulata | reverse complement strand
CCTTGCTGAATTTTTATAGTTCACCAACACGTAGATTTTCGGAGCATTATTTATACGTTTTCTTGCTTTTAATTAATTTTCTAGAATATTGTGTAATGTCCAGAGTTTGAAAATATATATATATATATATATATTTGTATATTACTTATTTTTGACCGATCGAACAAATATGTGACTAGTCCTTTAAACTTAACCCAGTAGATCGGTGGCACAAGGGGTTGCCTACAGATCCTAGGATTTGTGGGTGGCTACGTTTAATATTTTGTAAAATTTATTCTGTACACACTTACAAATACGCATAGGCGGATCCAAGATTTAAATACAATAAGTTCAACTTTTATGATTTTTGCGTTGAACCCATTATATTTTTAAAGTTATAGGTGCATATCTACTTTTTATAATTTTAATGAATTTTTATATACAAATTTCTATTCTGCATCGAAAGTTATGGGTTTAAGCTTGTCCTCCTTGGCCCTGAGCGACCCCTCAAGCTCGCTTCATTTGTGGATGACCCGCACGAGCTCTTCGTCCTTCTATTTCATCTCGTTCCTAAGAGATTGGAAGTTTCCATCCACGCCAAGTTGGTGGCATAACTCACGATGCTTGGCGCGATACTCACGGTACTTCGACTCCATTCTCTTAAAGATAGCCCTCCTCTTCTCCTCCTGACGGGCACACTCAATCTCCAGAATAAGGGTCTAGCAAAGAAAGAACAGAAGAAAGAAGTTAGTAAAAACAAAAGAAGACAAAGAAAGGACGTAAAGAGCAATAAATTGAAAACTTACCTGCAGAGCCATTCCTGATATGCCAACGATAGGGTGGCAGCGTCAAATGTATGTAAGGTCCTATCCTCGGCACAGGAACAGAGCGGACCTAAAGAAGGGACTACGCTCTCCGTATGCTTCAACAAATCTAGGTCGAGAGGAATGCCTATGTTACGAGTAGTCCCCTCCGTCCTCACCTCCACCCGAGTGAACCCTTCGTTATACATCCGAACCTCCTCAGGGTCGATGTCGGAGACAGAATCATAGCTATCCACGGCTACGCTTTTTCCCCTCACCTCGGTAGAAGAAGAGACGTCGGCTTGCCCCGACGGTGATGGATCACTCATCGTAATAACTCTAGCTGCCTCATCTCGTTCTTCTCTTTTCACGACGATGTCGGGAAAGGCAGTTCTTTCTACGCTTTCTGGAGGGGGTGAAATCTCAGTGTCCAAGAACATGCCGCCCTCGGACACCGCCATGGCCGGTTCTGGATCGCCCCATGTTGACTCTTCGGTCCCCACCGTCTCGCCGCCCACCTATATATTCCGCCTTTTTGACGGAACTGTTTCCCCTTCGCTCGACGAGGACTCGTCCACTAAATACAAAATAAGGGAAGTCGAGGTTTTCGCCGATGGAATCGTCACTCGGTGACTAGGTCCATGCGAGGCCGAGATCTAGGAAGGAGCGGGAATCTGAGCAGGCTCGCTTGCGGCTGCAGCAAGCAACGACCCCGTGGAGGCACCCGACTGGCGGAAGGCGTGGGTAGGAGCCTTCGTCTTCTTTGAAGTCCTCCGACCTGACAACAAAGAATTTTAGCTTAAAGAAAGGAGGAAAAAAGAAAACGACATTAACGCAGAATCAACAGAGGGCCAAACTGAAAACATACCAGTCGCAGAGGGTTTACGACCAAACTTCTTATGGAACGACGACCACTCGCGAATCTAGACCGTGTGGGGCAAAATCTGTATCACCCAGTCACGAATGTCAGCGACCAATGTAGGAGGCTCTCTCTCGGCTGCACAAAAGATGAAGAAAAGCAGTTAGGTCGTCGACAAAACAAAACAAGATGAGAAATCAGCTAATAGAGACACTTACGAGCAAAGTTCCACATTTCTGGGAATCCACCGGGGTTAGTCACCACGTGCTCAGTTTTAGCGTAGAAGAAGTGGAACCAGAAACAACGATTGGCCCTATCATCCATCTTCACGACCTGTCCTTTGGTCCCATGATGGCGAAGATGCAACATCGTACCTTTGAGGAAACTCGGTGTGAAGAGATGTAGCAGGTGACAAATAGAAACTCCGCGGTTGGACAACTCAGCGTACTTTATCAACATCAAGAAAAATATGTAAATGTATGGAGAAAGCTGGGTCGTGCAGATGTTTTAGTATCGGCAAAACCCCTCCGCCAACTGAGGAAGAGAACAGCCCACTCGGAACGGTTACACGTAAAAGGCACAGTATCTAGGGCGTTGAATATGGACTGCGTCTTTGTCAATCGGGATCAAGTTGACATGGGCTGGGATGTTGTATTTAGCCCTAAGGTCGTCCAAAGAGGTTGTGTCCAATTCAGATAGCATTGGTTCAGGTTCCTCTGTGGCCGATTTCGAAAAATCCGACCTAGCTTTATCATTGTGAGGGATGATTTCCTCTACAGTAGGAAAACTATCGTCCTCAACAACGACATTGGCATCATCTTCGTGAGGAGGCATCCTCGAAGATATAAACTCAAGGAGGGGCGGAAACAATGGGAGTCACTCGAATAAGAAAGTGTAAAAATGGAGGCAATTAAGGCAAGAACACAGGAAGGAGAAGAAAGGAAGAAAGAGTGAAGGCTCCGAAACTGGAGAATGTAAAGATCGACTCAAGGGGTTCTCCACCCGTATTTATACATAACATGCACCCAAACCGAGAACTCCAACCATCAAGTGCATGGGAATCGAAACGACACTGGCACGGGAAGCGATGTGGCGCGTTAGGAAGACGAGTGATGATGATGCTTGCAACAGATGTCACCCTAAGCTGACGTCACAGTGAACCGTGGTTATTAAAGCGCCACGTTGCCATCTCATGAAAAATCCTTTCCATTCAATCACCTCTATCTGAATTTTTTGATCATGACCGACGAAGTCCGCTCAACGAGGTCGGCCAGAGGGAGACCTCGATAAGCGGAGGGACTAACTGTATGGGTCAAAATCATATTGAGGATCAAGTCGTGCAGAAAAGGACGTTAAAAGCGACTCGCAAACCCTTACGAGTGGCGTGGTCGAGGTCGACCAGTGATCGAATGAAGCGAATAGCCCAGCGACGGGTCATTGCCGAGGTCGAGTAGTAAAGTTAGGAATAACGATTAGTTTTGTAATAGTACCTTTTGAGGGAATATTCTGCCGAATATTCTCTCTGATTGTACTTTAGGGTTCTTTGGGAATATCCCATATAAATGTAAGGAAATATGAGGGAAAATAGAGGTAATATTCTATATGATAAGAACACTTGTAAAATGTTAAGCTCTCATGAAAAATACAAAGAACTACTTTTGAACAAATTCAACCTTTTGTGGATTATCTATTGTCATTTCCATCAGATCCAAGAAAGTGCACAATATTCTCTCATATTCTTGCCATTCATCAATGTTAGAAAAAATGAATCACTAACCCTATTCAATATTGGGTGACTCTTCCTCTTTATTTATATTTATTGTCATTTAATGTTATTTAATACTTGGTATTTTTTGCATACTACCGCATCTGGACACGTTCATTGATAACACATTTATTCTACTGTATTACTGTTTATATCATTAATCTAAGATCTGGAGTTATTAGCTCTAACTAGGATTGACTCCTCTTAATTACTGACTTATTAATTTAACCAAGGATTATTATTTTTTGGTCAAACACCAAACATGTCCTAAATATTTTGAATTATAAAACTTTTACTCCATTTATGAGAGTGTTGAGATGGATGTGTGGGTGTATTAGGCGAGATAGGATTAAGAATGAAGTTATCCTAGACAGAGTGAGAGTAGCCTTCGTGGAAGACAAGATGCGGGAGTCGCGACTGAGATGGTTCAGACATGTTAGGAGAAGAAGCATTGATGCCCCTGTCAGGAGGTGTGAGAGGTTGACCATGGAGGGTTTGAGAATGGGTCGAGGTCGGCCTAACAAGTATTGGGGAGAAGTGATTAGGCATGACATGACACTGCTTCAGCTCACTGAGGACATGACACTTGATAGGAGGGTGTGGAGGTCGAGGATTAAGGTAGAAGGTTAGTAAGTAGTTTATAGTGTTCACCGATAGGCTTAGTGGTATGCATTTCCCTTCGTATTCTTAGATTTTTATTACGGTATGTGGTTTTGTTCGCCTCAGATATTGTACTCCTATTTTTTATTTTTTATTTTTTATCTTTTCTTTTCTCTTCTTTTCTTGCCCTTCCTGAGCCGAGAAATAACCTCTCTATCTGCATTAAATAGGGATAAGGTTTGCATACAGACTACTCTCCCTAGACCGAGTTTTAAGTAATTTTAACAGAATCTGTTTTGTTTCAAAAAAATATTAATTTCTAAATTCATTTTAAAGATTAAATAATTTAATCGTCAATTCGTCAATAAGATGGTAAAGTATTACCCCTACAGCCCTACTCCGCTTGTGAGTTGTGATACATACGAAGTTGGTAGAGATAAATTTTTTGCAGATTATCATATAAAACGTCCAACTGTTTTGACGTTTTTACCCCTCAAACTTTGGGGGAAAAAACAAAGGAACATCAGCTTTTTTACCGTTTAGTGAGAGCATTACGCTTCTCGAGGCAAAAGCTGTTTGTAACATTGACGGCTCGCTCAGTCCACTTTCCGTCTTCCGGCTCCTATATAAAGACTAAATTCCCCCCTATTTTCACACTAACTTCGACAAACACGCCATTTTCCTCGCTCCGATTCTCTAAATCCTCTCTCCAGATAGCCATGGCGATCCGAGCTGCGATTTCCGGTCGTTCCTTCAAGCATATTAGCTCGTCGGTCGGAGTGCGATCTGTATCGTCGTGGTGGCGAAACGTTGAGCCGGCTCCTAAAGATCCTATCCTCGGCGTTACCGAAGCTTTCCTCGCCGATCCTACTCCCCATAAAGTCAATGTTGGCGTTGTAAGTTTTCTTTTCCTCTTTGCTTTGCTTAATTCCACCTCCTTTCGTGTAACCAAGGATTTAGCTTACTTGATCATTTCGCTACACTACTTCATAGGCCATAGCTGTAAAAATAGTTTTACTGTGACGAATCATCGCTTTGGGATTGAGAGAGAGCTTATTGATTTTATTTTTGTATGCGTTCCACTTTTTTAACTCGATCTATTTAAGAAAAAAAATTAAATAGGATTTGACCTTTTTTCTTATAATTTTTTTTGGGTGTGATTATTATATAGGGAGCTTACAGGGACGACAATGGAAAACCCGTGGTACTGGAGTGTGTCAGAGAAGCAGAGCGGAGGATCGCTGGCAGTTTCAACATGTGAGTGCTTCTCTTGATTTATTCAAGTTTTTTCTGTTATTTTATTTGTACTCTGGTTCAAAATAAGTAATTTTTTTTTTTTTGGATGTTTTCAGACTAATTAAGAAATCCACTTTTTAAATATTAAGTGATTTTTTTTGGATGTTTTCACACTAATTAAGAAATACGCCTTTTAACATTAATTAGCAATGAAATTGATCATATTAACCTTTATTATCTCACCTAAACATTTCTAACACATATTCCAACACTATCAACGTAGGGAAAAAATAATTAGTTAATTCTTGAAATCTAAAAAAATTACTTATTTTGGACCACAAAAAAAGGGCAAAAAAATCACTTATTTTGGACCTTAAGAAGTAATTAATTACGATTACATCAAATTATTAGAAAATAGAAACTTCAGCCAGTAAGATTACTTGTTTTCTTCGAGGAGTGTGAGATGTAAACCCAGGATGCACTGGGATTCTTAACTAGTTTGTGCAAATATATTCTTAATATTTTTCAAAAACTTCCTGTGTACACACATATACGTGTAATTAAAACAACATACCCAATAAAATCTGAGGAGAGTAGAGTGTAGGCAGACCTTACCCCTACACCGAAAAGGGCAAAGAGGCTATTTCCAGGAGACATATACGTGTAATTAATTTAATTAATTACCTAATTATCTAGGATTTTAGGTAGTTCGGAAAAATATATTTTCAATAACATTTAAGAATTTCCTGGGTATGCGTAGTTTGAGTATGAGAAAATGGGTGCATGTGCACCACTGCTTACGCTAGGGATCAGCTTCTAAATAGCTGGTGGTGAGTCTGGTGAGCAGTGACTGTTCTTTATTTTCAGTTACTGTAGCCACAATTGTTGGTTATTGGTTAAGTATAAATAAATGAATGTATTAGTGCGTGCTTATTTGTATGAAGCATCTTTTTTAAGTCTACAGAAATGGGTGGTCCGATATTTACCACTCGTCAGTTCCTCTAACTAGTTTGATTCTTTTGGACTTTTATTTTGTATTCTCACTCTTACGCCTAGTGGATGGTGCAGATGGATTTCTTTACTAATTCTTTCTTCTGCTTTTGCAGAGCTTTCTCCCAAGATAAATTATTAATATCAAATTGACCTTTCGATAGTTCAATGGTGTTTAACTTTTTCAAATATTGCCCCTCACATCCCATTTTATATTATGAAGTTTGAAAAGTTTAACTAGACATGCTGTAATAAATTTTTATTTGACTTGTGTATTTTATTCATTTGGTAGGTGAAAGTATTAAAATAACATGTGAAAAGTCTGTTTTATGGATAAAGAATATTACGTCAAGTTTGAATTTGAAATTTTGAATTGATTTCCTTCTTTAAATTTATGAAACCGTCTATGAGAATATTATTAGCACTCCATTTGTCTCATTTTATGTGAAGGCATCTCTGACTTTGCACAAAGTTTAAAAATATAAAGAAACTTATGACATGTAAGTTTGATATATGCAAAGTACCATAATTATCCTTTTAAGCAAGTGATAGTGAGAGTTTAACATTTCTTTTTGTTCTCTCTTCTTGTAAAAGAATGAATTTTTGTATCAAGTGGGTCCCAACAAGTCATTCATTAAGGGTAAAACGGGGATGCTAAGATTAACTAATTTCCAAAAAGAGAAAGATTTCATTCTTCTTGGACATGCTAAAAATGGAAAGTGCGTCACATAAAATGAGACAGAGACAGTATAAGTTCGTCAAACATTTTGTGACGTCCTAAAATAGAAAGTGTCCTGGGATGGGGGAGAACTACGTTATGTGTTCTCAAAAAAGTGTGCATTATGTGATACTATGTGCATAGTTTAGTTCACATGTTGACAATTCATCATTTATCAGGGAATATCTTCCTATGGGAGGTAGTGTCAACATGATCGAGGAGTCACTGAAGTTAGCCTATGGGGAGAACTCAGACTTGATAAAAGATAAGCGCATTGCAGCAATTCAAGCTTTATCTGGGACTGGAGCATGCCGAATTTTTGCAGACTTCCAAAGGCGCTTTTGTCCTGATTCACAGATTTATATTCCTGTTCCTACATGGTCTAAGTAAGTGTATTCTTCTGCTTCTCGGCATCTCTACAGCATCCTAATTGATCTTCCTCAATTAGTTTTTGCACATTAAAACATGAGTATGCAAATACCTTCAAATTTTTCTAATTTCCTGTCATTACTAATATAAAATTCTTGGCAGTCATCATAACATTTGGAGGGATGCTCATGTCCCGCAGAACACATATCATTATTATCATCCTGAAACAAAGGGGTTGGACTTCGCTGCACTGATGGATGATATAAAGGTGAGAAAACATATATTTGAGGTTGTTTTCCATGATGGTTGGTTCTCCTGTTTGATGATATAGCGTCCCTCCTCAAGTGGCAATTATGTGCTCTATCCTGACGTATTTCAATTTTTCATTGACATAGAATGCCCCAAATGGATCATTCTTTCTGCTTCATGCTTGTGCTCACAATCCTACTGGGGTGGATCCTACAGAGGAACAATGGAGGGAGATCTCACACCAGTTCAAGGTAATGATTTTGTATATTTTGTCTCTCCATTTTCTTGTCCCAAGTCTTAAATTTTATTACACTGGTTCCAGGTGAAGGGACATTTTGCTTTCTTTGACATGGCCTATCAAGGATTTGCTAGTGGGAATCCAGAGAAGGATGCTAAGGCAATCAGGATATTTCTTGAAGATGGTCATCCGATAGGATGTGCCCAATCATATGCAAAAAATATGGGACTATATGGCCAGAGAGTTGGTTGCCTAAGGTAAACTACTACTCCCACTATCATATCTTATTTTCCCTAGTTACAATCTGGAGAGTCAAACTAACTTTTTGTTAGACCATAGTCGGTCTATTTTTCAAATGTTCTAATTCCAAAAGCAGTTACTACTATTTCATGTAAATTCTAGATTAATTAACTTCTTGTTATACCTCATTTTCTTCATTTAGTAGCTAAGTTTTACCATATATCATATTTTTCATATTATCAATATGTAGAGAGAATTATTTATTTATGTTTTTAAAATTTATTTAGAAAAAATTGAGTTCTTTCCGATAACTTCAGTTCATTTCCACCTCAAAATCCAACTCGACAAGAAAAACAGAATTTTGCTAGTCAAAACTTGGATCCAACGATTATTTAGAATAAATTGAGTTCTTTCCGATAATTTCAGTTCATTTCCACCTCAAAGTCCAACTCGACGAGAAAAACAGAATTTTGCTAGTCAAAACTTGGATCCAATGAAAAGCACCAAAATTTTGGTTTTACTTTACAAAATAACGTCTACTCTTATGCAAGTGATTTTACAGTCTTAAAATAAGGCATCAATCAATCCCACACTAGTTTGGTTCAACGATATAAATCTCCGTTCCTATTTCACGGCATTGGGCCCATTGCACTCCAATAACTGTAAATAAGACAAATTAGGGGTTCTCTAAGATTAGAGATTCCGTATTAAAATCTCATACTTATATCTTACATTGTCACACAAGTCTCTGACCTAAAAAAAATGAAAAGACTTCTAGCAGACACCAGACTTAATGTAAGTGTAACAGCAACAACTAAGTTTTAATCCAAACTAGTCAGTGTCGTTTATATGAATCCCTTGCTTCCATTGTTTAGCACTGGAGGCATGAAATAGAAAACTTTTCTTCTGATTTAAATCTATTATTAAATTAACGAGGAGAAAAAGTTGGATTACTTGTTGGTATATCTTATTTGTTGTTTTAAACACACACAAAGCCCTGTAATACTTTTGCTGAGATGCTTCCGCAATTCACTGCAGTGTGGTTTGTGAGGATGAAAAGCAAGCAGTGGCAGTGAAAAGTCAGTTGCAGCAACTTGCTAGGCCCATGTACAGTAATCCACCTGTTCATGGCGCGCTCGTTGTTTCTACCATCCTTGGAGATCCAAACTTGAAAAATCTATGGCTTGGGGAAGTGAAGGTAATGTGGTTAGAACAAGATAAAGATTTATGATTGTATAACTATCATTGGTATTTTGACGACAGATAGGATCTAGGAACCTTGCTATTAAAGGGTTTTTTTTTTTTTTTGATAATGTGCTATTAAAGATATTTTCTTGCCTTAATATTGAAAAAAGGGAATTTTCTCGCTTTGTTGGAATGTATGAGATTTGGATAGAACTGTCACATGGAAATGCTGTACCATTTTCTGCTACTCACATGGAAAAGATCTTTTTCTTTTGCTAATCTGTTTAAGCACCAATTTGCCAAAGCTTTGTCGTCCAATCTTTTCCGCCACAGAAATAAGTCTAAACCAGTCCCAAACTTTAATAGGCTTTCATTGCGTGGTAGTGTCAGCTGCATAAATTGGTCAGTGCAGCCATTAACTGTTTTCTTCATGGGACCTGTTAACCTTGTATTTCTCCAAGGTCAAGTTGTTGATGCTGTGGCTGCTTTTTAGCTTTGTACTCATTATCAGAGCATCCTATGTTAAACGTAAAGGTTCAATGACTAAGAGTTTTTGTTTATTTTTCCAGGGCATGGCTGATCGCATCATCGGGATGAGAACTGCTTTAAGAGAAAACCTTGAGAAGTTGGGCTCACCTCTATCGTGGGAGCACATAACCAATCAGGTATTGAATTCAATGACTTCTGTTGTGTTCTATACTAGTATATAACTATTAGAACATTATGGTTCACCTATTGCCCCCATTAATACTCGATACTGCCTACAGATTGGCATGTTCTGCTATAGTGGGATGACAGCCGAACAAGTTGACCGTTTGACAAAAGAGTATCACATCTACATGACTCGTAATGGTCGTATCAGGTATTTTCATTCATTCACCAATTTCTGCTTAATGCTCCGGTGTTCTTGTACGAATCATATCTCATTATTTTTTCCACTATGTTATACTATGTGTTCTGTATGTGCAGTATGGCAGGAGTTACTACTGGAAATGTTGGTTACTTGGCAAACGCTATTCATGAGGTTACCAAATCAGCTTAATGTCTGAAATCATGGATTCAATTTAAATAACCAGCAGTGGAAGGCTGTGGAAACGACATCAAATGTCTGAATATCGAGATTCATTTTTTCCTTGTAGGATGGACACTGTTGAATTCCTTTTTTTCTGATGGGTGAGTGAATTGAGGAAACATGTTTGAAAAGCTAAGTTAAAATAATCATACTGACAGAGGAACGAACAGGGACTTGATTCTGGGAGAATTTTGAGGTGTAGAAGCAGACTCATTATATAGCAATGTTGAGGTGGACAAGTTTCTCTGTTGTATTATATGCCATTCTAGGATACATCCATTAATATAACTAGCACAACCCGGCACCATTTGCCGTGAGGCAACTCATCTAATATTCTTATGTTATCATAATTCTAGGTTGCATCAACTGAACTTCATTTGCCTTAAAATCTCAGGTTTCTGATTTTGTTCAACATTTCTACTGTTTGAGTAAAGCAGAATTCGAAAAATGTTTAAACTATAACTGGAAAAGGATCATGTTTAAAAAGATGCACCTTCTATAATTTAATTCAACTAAACTAGCTTCATTTTGAGATATTTCTGGGTCAAGGACTCAAGGGTAATATCGCTGAAACAGTCGTCAGTGTTATGGCATGCTCAAGTATTTGGCATCATTTTGTAAGCTATCCTATTAAACAGCCTTAGCGACATTTAGTTTGGTCTAAGTGGTATTTGAATCAAACTCACTTGAGAGCATATAACTATTAAGAAAATCTGACATCTGCTCTCTACATACTTGATTCTTCTTTAAAATGTCCATTTTTCTTGCTAGAAATAATTTTCCTCTTCTAAAACACAACTATGAAACTTGAGAAATCTAGTGTCAGATTTTAAATTTTATTTGTACCCTTATAAATTTAACCAATCAAATTTATCCTTTAAAGGCCCAAAAAAAATAATTAGAGAGAAGGAGAGCATTTGCTCCAGACACTGGAGAACAGAAAAAAGAGAATATAAATAGCCACAACTAAAAGCTACAAATCCTAGTGTCTTCTCAAGGAAATCTACCTAACTAGACATTACAATATTTATCATTTTATACTCCTATCTGAAATTTTCTTATCAAAACAATATACAGAAGCGGCAACAAGTCTGCTATTAAGATGACATAGTAGCAGGATCACTTCCTTGCAAGCCAAGCAGCGACTATACGCATACAACTTACAGGCGTACATAGCTGCTGGTTAAGCCAAAATGCCAGGTTACACTAAATCCACAAAGCCTCCCTTTACCTTGATACACCAGCTTTATATTCCATTAGGACAATTACGTCGCACCGGGATAGGGAAAATTCAAACCAGTTTGCCTCCACACATGCTCAGGGATCAGCTTGCTTACCAAATCAGGTGAAGCTCCAGTTAACTGCAAGCAACAGGCAGACACAACATTACTTTCATGGTCCACATCTTTGCAAGGGAAATTTAATCACAAAGAAACAAAAGACTGGTGTATGTTGAACAACCCACTAGTAGAAAACAAGAGCCCACCTAGTTGACAATGAGAATAAATACCCAACGCCTGCCTCATACAAAATTTTATATACACACAAATGCGTGCGCGTGCGTGTGTGCAATCCTGAGAGAAGGCTCATATTGGATAATAACAGGAACCTTTTTCTAATGGTTAATGTTTCTGATAATAAGTTGTGAAGCCAAAATTATTATCTTGATGTTTAAAGATCAGCTAACTGTTGGAAAATGGAAGCTTTTACCGAGTGACAAAATTCTAAAACCATCAATTACCAATAGATGAATTCTCACGACAACCAACCACCAAAACATGTTCTATTGAATAGCTCCATAATAATAGGTAACTATAAATATGAATACTTAGATTCATGCGCGTGCAGACAATTTTTAATACTCACGGTTTGAAGCAGAGGAAGTACAGATGAATAGAAGTGATTGTTATTTGTTAGGGAAAGGACAATGAATTATCAAAAAAGGAAAAAAGTATATGAACGACAAGACGCATGACGCACTTAAAAGTACAAGAAAAAGGACAACACACAAAAATCAATAGAACAAAACATGTTCTATTGAATAGCTCCACAAGAAAAAAGTATATGTAACACATCACTTTCCGGTATTATTCACTTTTGAAAATCTTTTCCTAAAAGGACTTACTTTAAAAGTTCCTTACCTGTAATTACCACTTCACACGAGAAAAACATTTGCTTCCCCACTCCCAACTCAACACTTCGGTTTTCATTTATAACAAATATCATAATAATGGATAAGGAAAAACAGTGCTCTAATTGACAAAATAAATCTTTTGATGGTAGTGTAAAATTGCATAACCGTAAATTCAATAAGTGAGCCAGCAATTGGTCAAAAATTCAAAGATAAGGTCAGACAGAATAGTTAAATAGTTATGGACAAATATAATTATATTAGTAAAGGAACAAAAGATTTCGGAAAACATACTTCCTGTTTGAAGTTGAAAAGAGGTGGAAATGGACGTCCATTCGGGAGACGGGCATTGGGCTCACGAAGCTCATCAAAGAATGGATGTGCACACGCTTCTAGCTGCAAGGAGTAAAAGCAGGTAAATAGAGTGATATAGCAAATGTTTTGAAGATGATACAACAGTACTTTAAAGTCTATCACTTGCACAAGAGGAAATAAAGCTGCAAAAAGCAATTCCATCTTGTGACTAATGCCTAGCTATATGTCACTGTCATATTGCTCTTCACATAGAGAGAATGAGACAACTTACCGCGGTACAGCGAAGACTTGGTGAATATTGGAGAAGCCGTGAAGCAAGATCAATTGCTTCAGGGGGCATTCTTTTGTGGAATACCTGAAAACATGGAAGTTTTTTAGCTCTTTTCAATAAAATCTGATCCTAGGGGTAGTTAACATACAGATATTTCAACAACAATATGACCTAATTCAGAATAACTACTAAAATATAATAATGCACAATACCTTGTGCCAAGGATGAGCTTTTCTCTGTGGGAATCTGAAATCCGTGTAATTTGGGTTCATACATCGAATTTCTTCTCGAGTAGGAGTACCAAGGACCTGTGACAACGTCTCGCATTAGTAAAAAGAGATCCATGCAAGTGTTATCAGGATTACTAGAATGTCCAAAGATGAAAGTACAAAGACACACCTTGATAATCTCTACAATTTGGTCTACAGCATTTTCGCCGGGAAAGAGTGGCTGTCAAAGTATATGATTAATGAAAGCTCAATAAAGTAACAAACTCCAATGAAATAACAGATAAGAAAAGTATCCGCTTGAAAACAAAGTTATAACACAAACCTGCCCCAGAAGAAGCTCAGCAAGAACACATCCCGCTGACCAAATATCAATTGCTGTTGTATATTCTGTGGCACCAAATATGAGTTCTGGAGCTCGGTAGTAGCGAGAGCAAATGTATGAAATATTTGCTTCACCATTCACCTGTGCATGGAAAAGTCTTTTAGTATTAAAATGCAACAAAATGAAATGGTTCAGTTTAAATGTTATGCGCAAAATAATTCTCCTGACAAACATACCAGGACTTTTGCACTTCCAAAGTCACAAAGCTTGACTTGATGGGTCAGAGGATCAACCTTCAAACGACATACAATATAGATTTAGGTCAACGGTATCATACAATAGGCATAAAGTGGATTCCCCTTCACATACAATAGGAGTAAAGTGGATTCGCATTCACATACCAAAAGATTTTGTGGTTTCACATCTCTATGGCAAATTCTTGGAACATTATGAATGTAAGCCAGCCCCCTGAATATCTGACATACAACTTACTTTATTAGGATCACATAATATCCAATTGCAGAAGAGGCACAGAAGATAAAGGAGGAGAGAAGTAAACCTGATACATATAAAGTTTGACATAGATGAGTGGCATCCTTTGGTTTGAATTGCTATAGTGCCTTAAAACCTTGTATAAACCTTCAGGGACATAATCCATGACCAAATTAAGGAAAAGTTCGTCTCTACTTGTCGTGGAAAAGAAGCAGTGCTTTAGAGAAATGACATTTGGGTGATCCATCAAGCGCATCAGCTGTAGTTCACGATTTTTATACCGTTTATCCTGCAAAACCTTCTTTATGGCCACGGTCTCTCCAGTTTCCAAGCATTTTGCCTAGAGACAGCAATGCTAGGTTACTCTATGTACAAGCGGACTGATTCAAAGTTATAATTAAGTTAATCCACAAACCTGAAACACTATTCCAAATGATCCTGTACCGACAACTCGCTCTGCCATGTAACTGATGGTCTGCAGAAAATACATATGAACAAAAGTGTCAATATTTCTGAAAAAAGCATGTTTAGCAAAGGAATGAAATCGCAAAAATATCTCATCAGATTCTGTCACTTAAACCATCAAAAGAGTTGACACCAAAGATTAGAATCATCAATTTCCCCAGATTAGAATCCCAATATTAATGAACCAAGAAATTACAAAAAATTGAATTTCCAAACGAATAAGAACCAAATAAACTGACATATATCAGGTACGCACCCTTTTTGGTTCTCCATTCTTGCCTCCAATTGTGGTTGAAATAATGTGACCAGTGACAGCACCATTACCCTCAACAGCGGCAGCTGACATTTCCTACAATGCAAAACAAGCAAGGTCAATTGCAATGCCAAAAGAACTCCATCTCGTTTAGAAAATAGTAAGACCCCACCATTACCATAACCTGTCAGACGACCTTACAAAATCGTTCAACAGAAACAGAAAAGCAGCGAATGGCATAAAACATAGGCTTTAAGAAGCATCACATGGTAGAGGCTTGTAACTGACACAAATACACTATTTAAGGGGAATCAGCCATCACCATTCACATGAAGCAAACCCTATGAAAGATTGAAGCACAATTTACCTAAAGATGAAGAAAAGCAGCTAAAAAGCCTTTTCATAAATAGAGACTTGCAAGCAACCTAATAAAATTTAAGAATTCCTGTCCTATATAATTCCCAACACACAAACAAGATAAATGGGGTAAAACAGCCACAACCCACCATAAAAAACCTCATGGATCTAACTCAAAATGTGCACTTTATACGAAACCCCAAAATCAACTACACTAGAAACAAGTACTAGTATAGAGCAAACAGCAAGAAAACCAAAAGTAATATTTTGGTAAATAAAACCAAAAATATGAAGCGGAAGCTACTCAAAGTAACAGTTTTTAATATGTTAAGAGCTAAAAATAAAGATGTCCAAAAGGAAAAGAAAAAACTAAAAACAAAAACACTTTCTGCTGCTCTCTCATTTTTTTCCGGAAATACATTATTTACCCCAGCAGCTGAAGAGCACCTCACTTTAATCAAGTCGCCGGGAAATTCTCCGGCGATATCTCCGACGAACATTCCGGTGATGGAGAAGGCATGAACTCAAAGAGATCGAGCTAGATCGAAGCAAAAAGAACAAGAGCAATAACAAGGATTAAGAGTGTGAGTATGTGGTCTTGGGAGAAGAGTAAAAGTACCTTGTCGGAATCCGTTTCCGGTCGTACGCCGGCGACGGCGGGCCTAACGGCAGCTGCTGCTCCTTGGTCACGATGAGCATTCTGGTGATGCTGAAGATTTTCCGGTGGATTATGGTGCTGCTGAGGTACCAGCGGTAGCGACGCCATGTGCTCTTCCTCTACACTCTGCTTCTTTCTTTTCTTCTTCTTTCTCTATTTGCTTCCCCTTAACCCCACTACTACTACTAAGCTGTTATTGCCCAAACAATAGATTACTCTTGTCTTTTCACATTACATTAATATTTTTTTATTTTATTACTATTTCAATTTGTGATTAATATTTTTATTTTTATTAAATTTTTACTTTATAAAAAAAAATGGGGATGATAATTCAAGGTTCAAGATCAAGCTAGCTAACTAACTCAACTATTAATTATTCAGCTTTTTATTTGATGTAAATAATGTGTTCGAATAATTTTCTTATTTCGGATAAATTAATATGGACTCAACCTAGTTTAAATTCCAAATGCCATTTGGATATTAAAAATTAAGCTAGCGTTTGAATATAGGTTTGATTGAAGCTTGAAAAAAAAAATTGAAGTTAAGTTGAAAATAATTTTTAAAAGTTGAAATTACGCTTGTACATGCATTTTACGTGAAAAAAAATTATAGTTTTGTGAGTGGAAAAAATGATTTTCACTCAAAACCCAATTTTTTCTCGAAAACAAATAGAATCCCATGAAAAAAAATATTTCAAAACAATTTTTTTTTAAAAGTTATATGTCTAAATGCAAGCTAAAAATTCACCAACCAACATTAGAAAAGCCCTATCCGTTTATGAACTTTCTAAACGTACTCCTTTAAGGGAGTTTGTTGGAAAGGAGTTATCCCATGATTAATTATTTTAGAATTAGTTATTTTATATTTTCAAGGGGATAAAAAAAATATTACGATCCCCAAATAATTAATTTCACGATTATTATACTTTAATTTTCTCCAAATCAAACATAAAATAAACTCTTCTCAAAATTTAATTTAAAAATTAATTGTTCATTATCTCTCGTATCAAACGAGCCCTTAAAATTTTAATTAGGGTTACCATATACATTATCCAAGAGAAAAAAAAGTTTCCATATATACTGCTGGATATCTCTTTCTATTTATTGCAATTTTAGACATCATTAGTGCCTCATCAACTTCTATTGCTCTTTCCTAAAAATGTATATCTGCTAAGGCGTACAGTACAACACAGTCATTTGAACTTTTAGCTTTTTTGACTAGCAATAGTGATACTTCTTCACCTTTTATAAATTTTAGCTCTTTCGTTTGGCTGTGGGTGCATGAATTAGCTTTTCCAACTTTCAACTCCAATCATTAAAAAGAAAGCACTATGCTAGTAGTTTGTCCCTCAAAATAATATATTTGGGACAAAAAGTCTTATTGACTGCTTTAAATAGTTTTTTTATTTAATCCTAACTTATTTTTGCTACTTTTTATTTTATATTGTCAAAAAAGTATATTTATTTTTCTAATAAGGAAAATAATTTTTCTTAATGTAATATTCCTTTTTTCCATCCCAAAAATAATAAACAAGTGCATGGTAGTTAAAGGTGGATGCAATTTCGTTATGAATTCAGCTGAGTCTAATATTCAGATACAAAATATAAATACAGTCAAATCTTTGTATAACACTATCGTTTGTTTCGAATATTATTGGACGTTATACGAAGTGCTGTTATAGAGAACATATATTATAACATAACATAAGAATTGGTTTTGAAAAAACTTAGCTTTTATAGTGAATTGTTGTTATATAGGGATGATGTTAGAGAACTCTGACTGTATACATAAAAGATCACAAATGATTCAATTAGTACATATTACAACAACAACAACAACAACAACAACGACAAAATATCTCGTATAGTCTCATAAGTGGGATTTGAGAAGAATTGATTGTAGACCCTCGGCTAGAGCTGGGCATATATCAGGTAAACCGATAGTCCGAATCGAAAAAAGTTTGTAGGGTTATCGGTATCAGGTTATTGGATTAACGGTTTAGTATTTTTTCACAATCAAGTTATTGGTACGTGTCTCGATTTGCCCAATTTTATTAATGGATTAACAGATAATTCAATAAGAGTTAATAAATTACGACTTTAGCCTTAAGTATTTAAATACATTTAGGGCTTCAGACCTTCAGTTCATTCACGTTTTCCAAACTTTTCACACCAGCAATCCGCACTCTTCATTCTTCAAGTCTTCACAGTTCACTGTCTTTATTTCATAAACGGTAGAAGTTGTATTTGTGCAATTAACAGGGGAATTTGCGTTAGCGGATATGGTTATGCTTGGAATTTCACTATGCAAACTTCAGTGATTGAAATCCTGTCTATGTGTGTTATACATTGTGCCTCTTACAGCTGGATTGAGTTATCTTATCGGGTAAACAGATAACGATTCGGCTATCTGTTTAGTATATTTAGGGGTGAATTTACCTTGGTTAAAGCAGTATCATCCGACATCGCTTCGTCAATTTTTTTTATTATATATATATATATATATATATATATATATATATATATATATATATATATATATATATATATATATATATATATATATATATGCTAAAGAAAAAACATGTACAAGTAAAATGAAATCACACCACTTAAGTCAAAGCAAGCTTAAAGGTTCACTGGTTAATTCCCTGAATGCGAGGCAGAGGTCGGGAGTTCAAGCTCAGCAGCTTTGTTTCTTTGCTTTAAATTTTTTAGCAACACGTTTGCTTTAAATTTTTGAGCAACTTCCCTTTTTTCCAGAAGCAGCATACTTTTTACTAAATAGATTAGATGCAATGTAGGATACAATTACTCATCTAATTTGTGTAGGGGAAAAGAGAAATAAATTATTCCTTTTTTTTTTAGGAAAAGGATAATAAACTATATAAAATACATTGGAACTCAATTATTTTAGACCTAATTTTTGAAAAAATCTAGTCATTAAAATCGCCAAAATTTCTTGTCATGAGTTGTTCTACTACTTTTAGTTTTTCTCTTTTTCTTTCTAATTGGAATTTCTTGAAACATATATTACTTTTCTTTTTGAGTTGATTTTTGTGCAATTCATATGTAACGACCGGCCGGTCGTTCCGTAGAATTTGCCATGTTATTCCTGTTTCTGCCTTGTTATGCATTGTTTAGTTGTCTGTGATGTGTTGGAGTCGGGTGGTTAGGGTTCAGAGTGGTTGTGGCGAGGATTGAGGCACTTAGTCTCTTAAATTAGTCTTATAGTTGGAAAAGTCAAATGGGAGTTGACTTATTGGTAAATGACCTCGGAATGCGGATTTTATGGCTCGGATAGCTTCGTTAGGTGATTTGGGACTTAGGAGTGTGTTCGGAATGAAGTTTTGATGTTCGGTGTAGAATTAGGCTTGAATTGGCGAAAGTTAGTTTTTGGCGATTTCCGGTCGGCATTGGAAAATAGGCTATCGGGGTCGGAATGGAATTCCGAAAGTTGAAGCAGGTTCGTAATGTCATTTTGGATATGTGTGCAAATTTTCAGGTCAATCAGATGTGTTTTGGATGGTTTCAGCATCCTTGGTGAATTTTAGAAATTTCAAAGTTCATAGGCTTGAATTTGATGTGATTTTGGTGTTTTGCGTTATTTTTTGTGTTTCGAAGAATCGACTAAGTTTGGATAAGGTCATGGGATGTGTTGGTATGTTTGGTTGAGGTCCCGGGGCCTCGGGCGAGTTTCGGGTGGTGAACGGATCGATTCTTGGTTTAGGACTTGGCTGTTTTTGCTGGTGTTGTGTTGCAGAGAAAATGTTCATCGCGTTTGCGGGTGGGTCCCGCATTCGCGGAGGGTCTTTTGGGGAAGCGGAGGTTTTGTTCTATGCGTTCGCGGGATGAGGAGTGCGAACGTGGAGGGGGAGCAGGTTGATCATCGCGAACACGGGGAGTGAGCGCGTTCGCGTAGAGTAAAAGGGGCAGCTGAGGACCTAGGCCCATTGGCCTATGCGTTCGCGGGGCTTGGGGTGCGTTCGCGTAGGTTGGGGTTTCTGTGCTTCGCATTCGCGGGCTTATAGTCGCGTCCGCATAGAGTAAGTTGAGGGCCAGTTGGAATTTGTTCTATGCGAACGCGGTCTAGGGGATGCGTTCCCGATGAGTAAATTGCTGGACAGAAAGTTTAAGTTTAAAAAATGAGGGTATTAGGCCATAACTCAAAATACCATTAGAGAGCTCGGGAGAAGGAGGATTTGGAGGAGATTTTCAGTGGAATTCTTGAGGTAAGTGTTCTTCAATCACATTTGAGTTAATATCATGAATTAGTCTTGATTTTATCATGTAAATTGAGAAATTAAAGTGGAAATTGGGAAAAATGGGAGGAAAATTTGAGAAACTTTTTTGATGATTTAAATGGGCAATTGAGGTCAGATTTTGGTAAATTTGATATAGGTAGACTCGTGAGGGAACGAGGATTCTAGTTTGGTGATTTTTATCGAGTTCCGAGACGTGGTCCCGGGGGTTAGGTTTGGCCAATTTCGGAAATTGTGCCTAATTTTGATAGTTTTTTATTGGGTTTCGTTTCCCTAGCATATTTTGATGTTCTAAATATGATTTTGATAGCTCGGAGCATTTGAGAGCCAATTCGAGGGGCAAGAGCATTGCGGAGTAGCTTTGCGGGTTGGTTTGAGGTAAATAATGACTATAAATCTTGTCCTGAGGGTATGAAACCCCAGACTTAGCATCTTTTCACTGTTTTGGAGTGACGCACACACTGGGTGACGAGTGTGTGGCGTGCCCTAATGGAAAATTTGACATTGGTTCTTCTCGAAGCAACTATTGAGTTGCGTAACTGCTTTTAAATCACATGATAAATCATATTTTTATGCTTTTGATATATTTGGGCTGTAAGCCACGTTTAGGGCCTTGTGCCGACCTGTTTAAACCCCTTGGGGGCTGTTTTCTGATATTCCTCACCGTGGTAATTATGATTTTACACTCAGTCATTCATGTTGAATTGTTTTTTATACTCAGACTTGTTGATATTATTTCATGATATAAAATACTATTTGGGTCGAGAACCCCGTTTATTTATGGCCCGAGTGGCATTTTGAGAGTTTTTGACTGAGTGAGGCAGAAAGCCAATATTGTGAGGATATTATGGATCGGGTTGCATGCCGCAGCATGATACACTGTTTTGATATGTGAGAGGTCGAGTGCCAGAGTGAGTGATGCCATGATTTGACTTGTTATAGTGCTTGGACTGTAGGAGCCCTTCCGGAGTCTGTACACCCCCAGTGAGCGCAGGTACCTACTGAGTGCGAGTACTAAGTGCCGAGTGACGAATGATTGGGAGGCATGAGTGACTGTGAGGTTGCCCGAGGGGCTGATGCTAAGTGATTGTGAGGTATGCTGAGTGAATGATTCTGAGTGACGATTTGCCCAAGGGGCGGTTTATGATACTTGGTTTGCCGGAGTAACTATTTATGATTCATTCCATCTTTAAACTAATACTTCTTGGGCATTTTACTGAAATCACTGGAAATCACACATGTTCAAAGGATTTTGACTGAAACTGGCTTTTAAAGCATATTGACTAAATGTATACACTGTTGGAAACTAATATTTTACTTATTGTGATTCAATGATTTGCTCCTATGTGTTTCTTACTGTTCAGACATGATTTATTTTCATTACTACTGAGTTGGCGTACACACCATTACTCCCTGCACCTCTGTGTGCAGATTTAGGTGGTGGTACCGAGCGTTAGTCATCTATTTCCATGCGGAGCCGGAGTCGGGACATAGAGGTAGTTGTTCAGCGTCCACGACATCTCTATTTTCCTTTCTTATTTTGTACTTAGTTCTTCATTCCGAGATTATGTAATATGACAGTAGAATTCTTGGTATTATTCTTAGATGCTCATGACATGTTGGCTCCACATTTAAGGGATGGTTGTAGACTATTTAGCTTGTTGTTTTGCTTAAAAATTCAGAATTTTATATATGTTTATGAAATGTTGAAAATGAGTTAGGATATTTGAAAAGAAACCGTAAATATGTGATGGTTGGCTAGCCTAGTTCCACGATAGGCGTCATCACGGTCGGTTTAGGATTTGGGGTCGTGATATCATAGGGGTTATCTAATTGATGTTTTGATTTATAATTCAGCTTAAATTCCAATGAAGAGATTTTATTGTGTAGTACCTTCCGAGCCTTCAAAACGAGGTTCAATATCTCAAACTTCATCTAACTTGGAAGAAACAACCGATGAGTCAGAACAACATCCACGAAGTGAAGGAGTTAATTTAGATTCTTTACAGACTGATCCGGCTAAAATATTAGCAATTCAAAAATATCATCCAAATGAATGTGATGCAGTAAGAAGAAGATATATTCAACAAGGTCCTTGCCGACCTCGAAATCACTATTTCTCTCAAAGAAATTTTTATGGGCAATTGAGCCGCTTTAATCCTCGATGGTTTGTTGAGTACGATTGGTTGGAGTATAGCATAACAAAAGATGCGGCATATTGCTTCTATTGTTATTTGTTTCAAGATGAATGTATTAATCAAGGGAGAGGAGATGTATTTTCAAGCATATGGTTTACAAGTTGGAACAAGAAGGATAGATTTGCCATGCATATTCGTGGACCAAACAGTGTTCATAATCAGTCAAGAAGGAATTGTGAAGCTTTGATGAGACAAAATCAATCCATTCAAAATGTACTTGCTAAACAATCTGAACAACAAAAGTTAGAATACCGAACTCGTTTAGAAGCTGCAATTGATGTGATTAGATATCTTTTGAACCAATGATTATTATTTCGGGGACATCGTGAAGGTGAGTCATCTACTAATAGAGGTAATTATATTGAACTTCTTATATGATATGCAAAGTGATGTAAAAATATTGATGATGCATTTAAAAAAGCTCCAAAAGATAATCAATTGACTTCTCCATATATTCAAAAAGATATTATCACTGCATGTAAGATGAAAACAATTAAAAGTATCATTAAGGATATAGATGATGATCACTTTTCTATCTTAGTTTATGAATCTCGTGATGTGTCATGTAAGGAGAAAATGGATATTGTTTTGTGTTACGTTGATAGAAGGGGAAGCGTGATGGAGCGATTTATGAGTATTATTCATGTTCGTGATACTACTGCATTTTCTCTAAGGAATGAAATTGTTAGTTTACTTGCTAAACATTCTTTAAGTCCATCTTCTATATGTGGACAATGTTATGATGGAGCAAGCAACATGCAAGTTGATTTAAATGGTCTTAAGATCTTAATGAAAAAAGAAAGTAGAGGTGCTCATTCTATTCATTGTTTTGCTCATCTACTTCAATTAACTCTTGTTGCGATTTCTAGAAGATGTGATGAAGTACAAGAACTTTTATTATTGATTTCCGATATATTGAATATGGTGGGAGCTTCTTTCATGTGTAGAGATGAACTTCGTGAATCTCAAGCAGAAGAAATAGAAGAGGCATTACTAAGGGTAGCTTGAAACTAGTAAGGGATTGAATCAAGAATTGGGTCTTGCTAGAGCTGGTGATACTCGATGGGGATCTCACTATAAATATTTTAATAATTTTATTCTTATGTTTGGACCTATTATTGATGTGCTTGATGCTATTATTGTTAAAGCACGCTTTGAAGAAAAATGTAAGGCAAAGGGATATCTTAAAGCATGTTTAACATTTGAAGTTGTCTTCATGTTGCATTTAATGTGTACAGTTTTAGCAATCACAAATGAGCTTAATGTAGCCTTTCTAAAGAAGGAGCAAGATATTGCAAATGCCATATTACTTGTTGGAGTGGCAAATGACCAGTTGCAAACATTGAGAAAGGAAGGTTGTAATTCACTTATTGATGAAGTATCTAGATTATGTATGAAATATGATATTTTTATACCTAAGTTTGATGAGCTTTATGTTATCCCTGGAAGATCACGTCGCAGAGTTTCTGAGTATACTGCTTTACGGCACTATCGTGTTGAGGTATTTTGTAAAATTATTGATTGACAATTTCAAGATTTCAATCATCACTTTGATGAGGTGACAACTGATTTGCTTCTTGGAGTTGCTTGCTTGAACCAACCGACTCTTTTTCCAATTTTGACATTGAAAAGATATTGAGATTAGCCGAGTTATATCCTGATGATTTTGATAAATATTTTATGGTCGACCTTGCTTTCAGCTTCAGAATTACATTGTTGATGTCCGGGATCATGATAAAAGGTTTTCTGGTCTTAGAGGACTTGGTAATCTTTCCATAAAACTAGTGGAGATAAAGAAGCATGAGATTTATCCTCTTGTTTTTCAACTTGTGAAATTTGCTTTGCTTTTGCCAATTGCTAATGTTATATTTAAGAGAGCTTTTTCGGCAATGAAGTTGATTAAGACCGATTTGCGGCATTGAATAGATGATGAGTTTTTGAGTAGTTGTTTGGTGCTTTATATAGACAAGGATGTATTTAGTCTTATTCCAAATCCGGTTATGAATACCTTCCAAAATATGAAAATCGTCGAGTAGAGTTGTAGTAAGGTAATTATTTTTTTAAATATGATGTTGTTACTATATTTGTTTCTTTGTCTACTTTATTTGTCTACACCACTTATGAAAATCATGCGTACACCCCTGAGCATATTTATAAACCGATAACCGATACCGATATGCTAAACCGATAATATTTATAGCAAACCAAACCGATAGATGCCCACCCCAACTCTCGGCTCGGTAAGTACATATTATGAACTCGTAATTTTAAAGATAAAATACGTTCAAACTAAGAATTTTAAAAGTTAAATTCAGCAAGTTTAAACTGTACTGTGGATCTACCTCTACGATTACGAGGAATGATGAAGTGAAGTTGGACAATATAATAAACCTTTTAGATACTTTCAAAGGCATTTCAGATTTTTATCAATCAAATAATCCATTGAAATTGTAGTAGTTGGTGTATTTTCTTCAACTTTTTGTCGCCTTTGTGTTTCGCATATTTTATTTGGTGACCTTTTTTACAAATATTATACATACATTTGTTTAAATGTCTTAATTAATTTATCCTAATAAATAGAGCTAGCTTGTAGTTAAGTCTTTTCCTCTTATGGCGTCCGGGCAAAAACATAGGACGAAATCATATTAGTATTGCATGTGATGTGTTTTGGAAAAGTCAGTATTTGTTTAAAGAGCCATTCATGTTTCCTTCTTTTTATTTTCTTTTTTAGCAGAAAATAATGTTATTTAATGTATATTTTTCTTGTGGAATTATTTTTTGTTCATTACACCAAGAGGCAAGAGCTAATGTTGAAACTATGTTAACCATTATGTTATACTAAACCTCACGGAAGAACCCTGAGAATTATTAAATTACCCCTACTAAATGCTTTCTGATAACTGACCAATGTTAAAAAGAACTACTACTTCTTTAATATTAAAGATATAATTGAAATTTGAATACAATTAATAAATTTAATCTTAAAATCCTAAAGTGATAATTATTTTGGGATAAACTTTTTGAGCTAAAGCCACAATTAACTAAGTTAAGCGTTGAGGAATGATATAATTTTTTCAAGGGTACAAAATTTCCAAAATTAAATAATTATTGTACTATAGACAAAAAATAATAGTAAATTCACGGGAAACTTAATTGGATAGAGATGAGCAGAGACAATATAGGAACAAGGAATTAAGATCGATGCATTAGGGGACGAGTCCATTCCATATGCCATAACATCGAGCCTGGGACATATATATATATATATATAAAAGATCTCCTAGTTGGCAAAGATTTGGACTAGTTTAATTTAATCAACAACATAAGACTCCATTTTATAACCCCACCCAAGATTATTAGTCTTTTTATTTAAAATGATATTCCAATAATAACGAGTAAAAGGTCTAAATATGCATTATTAATCGAATGACACACAATCAAGTATGTATACAATCCCTCTATTCTTAACTAAGAGATTTATGTCTTATTGGATAATATTTTTGGGACGGGTTCACTCATAAAGGTGCTAGAGGACTTATAAAATCATTAACGAGTCCTTCTAATAAACCCTACTTATAACTATAAATATACCATTATGAATATATAAAAAAGAAATTTTTTCTAACATTTTTTATGGGAAACAACACGACGGGTAGGGTTGGTTCTCTGGACAGAGGGATAATTAAGTTGTGAAAACTGGGAGTTCTTCCGGCACGTGAGGATTCCCAACGACTACTAATTCGAGTCGGGTTACTGCAGATGATCTGCTTCCGTTAAGAAGGAAATTCATAAGTCTCTTAACTAATATGTATATATGCTATATTAAACGTACGAAATCCCTTAACAAAATATCGTTTGTCATTTTTATCCTTTAAAATTAAGTTTCACATCAGAAAATCGTAATTAAATAATTTTTCTAATTTTAAAGATTTTGAAATTAATCAGCTAAAACTTTCTTTCCTAATTTGAATTATGTAGGAACTCCTAATATTTAGGGATACAAAATCAAGATTTTTTTTTTTACTTATATAAGTCATTTTCTTAGTTAAATTGTTAACTATAGTAGGAGGTCAAATAAACATAGTTCAATTACGACATAACAAGTATTAGTTAATTGTTTTAGCTAGGGATCGTAAAAAAGTGCATTTGGTAAAATAAGATAACGGTTGAGCTAAAACTTTATAAGAACATATAATAATAATCGAATTTGAAAGGCTACATGGTTACTTAGGTATAAATAGAATAAAGTTACAATTTAGAGGAGCCGTTAAAATAAGTAAAATATGGGTAAAGAAATTTTTACTTTTGGTAAACTATCTAACACAAATTGTGTAGTCCCTCCGGTTTAAAATAAGTGATTTTTGGTTGTTTTCACAGAGATTAAGAAATTCATCTTTTAATATTAATTAGCAATGAAATTGATCATATTAACCTTTACTATCTCTTCACACAAACACCCCTAACACATACTCCAACACTAATTACTCCAAGGGCAATGTGAGAAAAAATTATTAATTCATTCTTGAAATCTGGAAAAATCACTTATTTTAATTTGGACCACAAAAAGAAGGCCAATCACTTATTTTGGACTGGAGGGAGTAGTAAATAACATGAAATATACATGCAATGCACCTATGCAAGTGCTCAAATAAAGTTGAATGATTTTTTTACCTTTCAATCAACGCTACTTCTGTGACTTTTTTGTAGAATGAAGCAAGTAAGAGAACAAACTGAAGGAAGAACTACTACAATAGATTAAACTCCCGAATAAGATTAATATATATCATTTTGGAGCTTAATTTTGTTGTCACGGCCCAAATCTTAATTCAGGTCGTGATGGCGCCCAACACCGTGGACGGGCAAGCCAACTCTTATTCTACTAATGAAATTTCCTTATATGATAAAACATTCCAACACTTACCAAGTTTTAAGTTTAAGATGTTAAGTAGAAACGGATAAATTACCCAATATTAGACAAATGTGGCCATAAAGGATCATAAAACTACATATACAGCCCAAAACATAATGACTACTACGTATGTGCCAGGAACTAGTGTCACGAGTCTACGGGCATACTAGTAGAATATACAAAAGACGAAATAGACTGTCTACTGTATGAAATAAATAGACAGAAATAAACAAAAGAAGACTCCATAGTGCTGCCGAGAATCGCCAAGGAAGCAGCTCACCGTGAAGTCAAGTCTAGATGTACTCAGGATCTAACTCCGGCCTGATAAACAGATGCACCCGCCTCAGAACCTGTAGAATTAAGTACAGAAGCGTAGCATGAGTTCATAAACATATATGTACCCAGTGAGTATCCAGTCTAATATCGAAGAAGTAGTGACGAGAGGTCGACTTGACACTTATTAGGGTCCAACAATATAATTAAGTAGGATATGATAAAGGTAACATACATACGAGGATAATAAAGCAGTAAATGTCAAAGGTAGCCGCAAGTCATATTAATGATGAAGAATAAACAATTACTAATTTTGTTTACCCCCAGATATCTATCAACTCAATATTCATGAAATCATCAACAATTTAGCATACGCATAACGGAATAAGGACAACCGGCCTGAGCCATCAAAATAACAATATATGTGCACTGCCGAAGGGTCGAACGACACGAACCATAGATGCATCTATCAACCTGCCGTTGCGTACGGCCCGCTCCCATGAGAGTAGGGAAAACAACACTCCGCTCGCGGAATATAAATTGCGAAGCGGTCACATGCACACACAACCTCTTTCCTTGAATTCCTTTCAATGAACAATTTCTTTAAACTACCAAATTCCGTGTTTTCTTGAAATAAAGGTGCATACGATGAAGTAATAAAGCATATAATTCAAATTGAAGAAATTCACAAGGCATGGTGTGAGCCTAACTACCCGGACATATCAATAATAATCACTACGCATGGACTCTTGTCACCGCGTACGTATGTAGTCCCCACAAACATTAACACATAATCATTTAACTCACCTATGGGGACAATTCCCTCTTACAAGGTTAGAAACGAGACTCACCTCGTGCCGAGCCTACTTTCCGGGTCAAGAATGCGCCTGAAACTCCAAACTCATCTCCCAAGGACTCGAAACTAGTCAATTGATGCATAAATACATTAATTTATACTCAAAGGCATGAAATTTCCCTATTTAATTAACCATTTTAGCCTACTTTGAAATATCTCAAAATACACCCCCGGGCCCACATGCTCGGATTCCGAAAATTTTTGAAGGAAACACTCACCCATAGCCTAAAGATCAATAATATATAGTTTTTGTATGGTTTCATGACAAATTCCTTGGTAATTCTCCCATTTCTTATAAAACCTAGGTTTTTACTCTAACCCATGATTCCCACTAATTAGTGTGTTAATCTTACCTAAGAATCCAAGTATTAGACTAAGTTTAGGATAGGAATTACTTACCTCAAAGTAACTAGGTCGTTTGCCTCTCTTGCGTGCTCAAAATCACCCCAAGGAAGAAGGAGAATGCCAAAAAAATGGTTAAGTCCCGTTATTAAAACACACTGCTCAGTTGCTCCTTTTATGCGAACGCAGCCTGGGCAGTGTGTTCGCGATGAACAACTGGTCAGGCCTCCTGAAGGCCTACTGTGCGATCGCGGAGGCTAGCTGGGGTAGACCTATGCGATCGCGAGCAAGGGGGATGCGAACGCGGAGAACAAAAGCTAGGCCAGGCCACAGCCTTTGCGACCGCACATGGCATTTTCCCACCCCTGCCAACTTCTTCTATGCGAACGCGTGAGTGCACCCGCGATCGCATAGAAGGAAACCAGACTGTGAAAATTTGGTGTTTTGCATTTAGCTCCGAGGGGTCCGAAACTCACCCGAGCCCCTCGGGACCCTGTCCAAAGGCACTGGCAAGTCTGTATTCATGATACGGATTCGCTCAAATTTTTGGAACGTGAAAAACAACAACGAAACTAAGAATCTGACTCCAAAACCAAATTGAATCAAACTTTGAACTTTAAATTCAAGAGTTCGCTAACGACGCGTCGAACCGACCTATACTACTCGGAATGACACCAAATTTTGCGAGCAAGTCATAAATGACATAACAGAACTATTTTCGGTCTCGGAATTCCGTTCGGACCTCAATAACACAAAAACATGTTCCAAGCCTAAATTCTTAAACTTAAGGAATCATATTTCACTATTAGGTGCCGAAGCGCTCCCGGGTCATCCAAAACCTATTCCGGACATACGCACCAGTTCAAAATCATCATACGAAGCTACCGGAATCGTCAAAACTCAATTCCGAGGTCGTTTACTCAAAATGTTGACCGAAGTCAAACTTAGCCTTAAAGGCCAACCTTAAGGAACTAAGTGTTCATATACCATTCCAAACTCTTCCAAATCCCGAACCACCCGTCCCACATGTCATAAATCATAAAGAATCACTAAGGGAAGTCTCATTTTGGGGAACAGGGTCCTATAACGCAAAACGACCGGTCGGGTCGTTACATTTGTGTTAACTTTTATGTTATAATGCAAACACATCTTTTGAATATTATTTATGTTATTTTAAAAGTCTATTTTCATTAACACGATGGAGACCTGCAACACGCTTATGCTAAAACTAATTATTATAAAATCATGAAGCCCTTAACTAAGAAGGCAAAATACCAAATTACCTTTTTAAATAACATAAATCTACGTACCTAAGTACCCTTTTATTGATTAAACTAAATATCCTATTTAATAAAATAAAAACCCAACGCCTGAGTACACTTCATGCTTAACAACGGGGTTTTGCTAATCATTTTTTTTGGGTTATTTGCACGTGGTTATTGAGAGTAGCAGTCTAAGGTCGTAATAGAATATTCATGTACTTCTTTTGAGTGAATTACTTGGAATTTCTTGGTTCATTCTTTTCGATTTCAAATTTTGGTAATTCATTATATTCTCTTCCTTTTCAGTTTCTTGTCAACGATTCAATGGATAAAATAAAGCAGGAGAGATTAACATAAATTTTCAAAATGGCTATCTTATTGAGGAAGGATTGTGCTTGGGAAACAAAATGATGTACCAAGACTGTGTGGCTTTAGTATATTAAGAATGAGAATATAAATCACTCATAAATATTTTACTTGAATTTCTATTATGGTTGTGGCACTATTTTAAAGCTTCTTTGGACAAATATCTCATTTTGTTCATGTGTCCTTCAAACAATAAAATAGTGGCAATTGATGGAATGTGATGGCAAGAGGCATGCAAGTTTGTGACAATTAAACTTGACAAATGTCAAGAAAAGCCTTAAGCTTTTTTCTTGTAAAAGGGACCTCCATTCGACCAATTTGACATAGCAAAAACATCAATTCTTTCATTTCCTTTCACGTCTCTCTTCTTCCTTTGTTTTCTACTATTAAATATTAGTTGTTTCCTTTTTATTTCCTTTTCTTACTAGCTAGTTGAGTTTGTAATTTAATTTTGTTGATTCTTGTATTCTCTTAAATAGAGGTAGGCTAGTTTAATCCCGGAGAGACATTTCACCCCGCTGATATAGTTTCTTAGGACAATGCCTAGCACAACTCAAGTCAATCCGTGTATTCGCTTACAAATAATATTATTGCAGTGTTATTATTGAAATTCTTGCTCTCAATTACTACACTCTAAGAAACTATGACAAATAACACTGATGCTGAAAATACTACCGATACCGCCAATATTGGCGCTACCTCCGTTTTCCCAGTTCCAGTTGCACTATAATATGCCAGATCATTTCCAGATGTGTCTAATATCAGAATTTTCGCCAATGAAAATTTCAAGTATTGACAAGAACGTATTTTCTCACTGCTTGATGTCCATGGTGTTGCACATGCACTGTTGCATCCACAACCTAGTGCAGACGCTGATAATAAAATAGTGAAATCATGGCAACACGCCAACAAGGTATGCCGTCATACCATATTGCAAACTATTTCTAATGAATTGCTTGACGTGTATTGCAGCTATAAGAAGCAAAAGCTATACAGGAAGCCTTTAATTAAAAAATTCACTACTGAAGATGCTACAAAACAAAATTTTGTAGTTGAATTTTTTTATCAGTGGCAGATGAGAGATGAGAAAGAGATGAACGAGAAAATCAACGAATATCAAAAATTGCTAGAAGACTTGAAGGCCGAGGGGATGTCATTACCAGAAAAGTTTGTTGTTGGAGTGCTAATTGAGAAGTTACCTGACTCATGGAGTGACTACAAAAATAACTTAAAGCACAAACAGAAAAATTTCACCATTGAAGAAATTGTTACCCACATCCTAATTGTAGATTCCAACAGAAAAGAATCTACCAAAGCCAAGATGACAGCTCTTAAAGAAAACTTAGTGCAAAGCAACAACAACAACCGCAAAAGGTACGAGAATAAGTCTCAAGGTTACAAGCCTAAAAATCCTAACTTTAAAAGAAAAAAGGGCTCTTGTTTTGTTTGTGGAAAACCAGGCCATCATGCCTCACAATGCAGGTACATAGCATGAAATGACAAAGAAAAAACTAATACTCCTAAGGCTAACTTAGCTGAAGGAGGTGATATTATTGCAGCTATCATTTCTTAAGCAAACATTGTAGCACATGCAAAAGAATGGGTGATAGACTATGGGTCTACTTGGCACATTTGTGCAAATCTAAAAGCATTTTCTTCTTATACTCCTGTAGAGGATGATAGAGAAGAAGTCTACCTTGGAGACTCAAGTACTACCAAAGTCTTCGGTAAGGGTAAAGTTCTTCTGAAACTCACTTCGGGAAATTTTTTTTCCCTTGTTGAACTACTGCATGTTCCTACTATGAGGGAAAACTTGATCTCTGTATCCTTGTTGGGAAGAGCAGGAGTGAAAGTGTCATTTGAATCTGATAAGATCATAATGACCAAAAATAATGTGTTTGTAGGAAAGAGCTATTGTAACCAATGACTCTTTATACTTAATATTTCTGATGTTATCAATGGAAATGTATCTACTTATGCTTATATGGTGTAACGACCCTGACAGTATCATGTATTTCTTATCTCAATTATATTGTGTTGGGTCAGTTGGTTCGGGTTTGGTGCGGTCGTGGTGAGAAATGAGACACTTAGTCTCTTAGGTTGGCTTAATAGTTGGAAAAGTCAACTGAAAGTTGACTTATAGGTAAATGACCTCGGAATGTGGATTTTATGGCTCGGATAGCTTCTTTAGGTGATTTAGGACTTAAGAGTGTGTTCGTAATGTTATTTTGAGGTCCGGAGTAGAATTAGGCATGAATTGGCGAAATTGAGTTTTTGGCAATTTTCGGTCGTCAGTGGAAAATTAGCTATCGGGGCCGGAATGGAATTCCGAAAGTTGGAACAGGTTCGTATTGTCATTTTGGATGTGTGAAAATTTTCAGGCCAATCAGACATGGTTTGGGTGGTTTCGGCATAGTTGGCGAAATCTGGAAGTTTCTAAGTTCTTAGGCTTGAATCCGAGGTTGATTTAGTGATTTCACGTTGTTTTCAGTGGTTCGAAGGCTCGACTAAGTTTGAATAAGGTTATGGGATGTGTTGGCATGATTGGTTGAGGTCCCGAGGTCCTCAGGTGAATTTTGGGTGGTTAACGGACTTAGTATTCGATTGGCAATTGCTGAAATCTGGTATCAGTTGTTTCTGGTTTCCTTGTACGCGATCGCAGGAGTCCATTCGCGATCGCGTAGGCTTATTTGTGGGAAGAGGTAAGTTTGTTCTACGCGATCGCAGGGTTAGGATCGCGATCGCGTAGTTTTGTGGAGATGTGCATCGCGAACGCGTGGCTGAGGTCGCGTTCGCGTAGAAGGATTTGGAGTGGCAGTTTGGTGAAGGAATTGCTCTACGCGATCGCGTAGAGCTGAACGCGTTTGCGTTGATGTGATGGGGGTGTTATCCGTGGTCCGTGTGTGTTTCTGCAATCGCGTAGGATTAATTTGTGGGGCAGCAATTTTTTATGCCTCGCGATCGCGTGGGAATTTCCGTGATCGCGATGAAGAAAATACTTGGGCAGAGAGTTTTTAATTCAAAAATGAGGGTTTAAGTCCAAAACTTCAAAACCCATTAGAGAGCTTGGGAGAAGAGAAAATTTGAGGAGATTTTCATTAGAGTGATCGGGGTAAGTATTCTTCATCATATTTAGATTAATTCCATGATTTAGCCTTGAATTTCATCATTTAATTTGGGAAATTGGAGTGGAAGTTGGGGGAAAATGGAAAAAAAGTTTGAGAATTCTTTTGGGGATTTGAATGGGAATTTGAGGTCGGATTTCGATGAAGTTGATATGGGTAGACTCGTAAGAGAGTAAGGATTCTAGTTTTGTAATTTTTATCGAATTTCGAGACGTGAACTCGAGGGTCGGGTTTGGCCAATTTCAGGATTTTTGGTTAAATTTGATAATGCTCGAGTGGGTTCTGTCCCTTTAGCATATATTAATGATATAAATCTAATTTTGGTTAGATCCGGAGAAATTGGAGGCCGAGTCAAGAGGCAAAAGCATTGTGGGACTAGGATTTTTAGCCGGTTTGAGGTAACTAACATTTCCAAACTTGGTTTTGAGGGTTCGGAAACCCGAACTATATGTTATGTGATTATAATTAAGGTGACTCACATGCCAAGTGACGGGTGTGTGGGCGTGCACCGTGTATTTTGTGACCTGGTTCATCCCATGGTACCGTATAGTGTGCTTATATCAACGTGGTTAATGTGAACATACTAGAAATCATGCTAAGTACTATGTTAAGGCTTCACGCTGATACTATTGAGACCCAAGTTGACATATATTGCCGTCATCTCATGTGTTTTATTGATGTAATATACTCAGTCCTGTAATAGCATATCTTATCATGTCTTAGTGTCGGTAATTGTTGAATTTGTACATTTATCATTGATTCGGGTTAGTTCATGCATATGTGAGTCAATGTGAGAGAGACTGGAGAGTGATGACTGAGTGAGGCCGAGAGCCTGTTATTGAGAGACAGATATGGGATCGGGCTGCACGCCGCAACATGTTATATTGATTATGCCTGGATCTGGATTATTATAGCGCTTGAGCTGTAGGAGCCCCTCCGGAGTTGTAACACACCCCAAGTGAGCGCAGTGACGATATTGAGGGATGGATATTCCCTGGATATGGATCTTGTTCGAGTGTTTGTATTCCGGAGATGGATTTTCTCCGTGGGGATGGATTGACCTTCCTCAGTACTGAGTGACTACGGTCACCTGTGTTTGTGTATATTCCAGAATGGATCTTCCCTGGGCCCGAGAGCCATATACAGTACTGAGCAAACTTCTATGTGAGAGTTGTGAGCACTATGAGCATTTCCTCACTATTGATACATGGGCATGTAAAAGTATACTGAGTTATACATGGGTTACATATCATATCAAACATATTCTGTTTTCATTATTTGTTAGAACTGTGAACCTGCCTAAATTCTGTACACCGTTTTTATTACATTTACTGAGGTTTACTCTGTCACTATCTCTCAGCCCGTAGTTTGGGTTTGTTACTTCTGAGTTGGTGTACTCACGTTATCCCATGCACCTTGTGTGCAGATTTAGGTACATCGGAACCCGGTAGCGGTTACTGATTTGTTGTCAAAGTTTCTTTTGGAGTCTTCGAGGTAGCAGTTGGTGATCGCAGTCTCGATTTCTCCTTCTTTATCTTCCTATCACATTTATTATTTCCGACAATATTATGTCAATTTGTATTTCGACATTGTATTTATAGTAGCTCATGACTCGGTGACACTAGATCAGGGATTTATTTTAGTTGTGTTTTAATGATGTTAAACTTTTAATGCTTTATAAAATGAGACTTTTGCTGCAAATGTAGAGAATTTCTAAAAGAAATCCTAAATTAAATGAAATGTGTGACGTGCCTGATTTCACGATAGGCGCCATCTCGACTGGGTATATTGGGGTCGTGGCATGTGGTTGAGTCTATTTCTTTATGGCAAGCTAGACTAGGACATGTTAATGCAAATATATAAATAAAATGCAGTCACTAGGATTAATATCTGATTTAGACTCAAATAATATTGACAAGTGTGAAATATGTGCTGAAGCTAAAAATACTTATTTTTTGTAAATAGAGAAACTGAATTATTATCCTTGATTCACACGGATTTTGGTGATTTAAAACAGACTATGACTAGAGGTGGTAAAAGATATTATGTGACTTTTGTTGATGATTTTTCTATATTTACTAATTTGTATTTGCTTAGAAATAAAGATGATGCATTTAATGCTTTTATTTCTTATAAAACTGAGGTTGAAAATCAACTTAGTAGAAAAATCAAGAGAATTAGATCTGATAGAGGTGGAGATTATTTATCTTTAAATGATTTTTGTGAAAAGAATGAAATAATTCATGAAGTAACTCTGCGTTATTCACCTGAGTCAAATGGAATAGTTGAAAGGAAAAATAGAACATTGAAAGAGATGATGAACTCTATGTTAGTTAGTTCTAATGCTCCTGATAATTTGTGGGGTTAAGCTATTTTATCTGCTTGTCACTTACAAAATACAATACCACATAGAAGAACTGACAAGCTCATTATGAATTGTGGAAGGGTTATAAACCTAACTTGAAATATTAAAAAGTGTGGGGGTGCCTTGCTAAAGTTCTTTTGCCTGAACCTAAAAAGAGAAAAATATGTTCTAAAACTGCTGATTGCATGCTTATTGGATATGCTGAACATAGTGCTGCATATAGATTTCTTGTTTAAAAAAGTGATGTGCTTGATTGCAATACTATAATTGAGACAAAGAATTCCGATTTCTTTGAATATATTTATCTACTATCTGATAAAATTTCTCATACACATGTTGAAACAAATAGTGAAATTACCTCTAATGAGGAACTGAAAAGGAGTAAAAGGCGTAGGAAAGAATATTTTTCATATGGAAATGATTTTCAAACTTTTCCTGTCGATAATGAACCATCAAATTATTTTAAAGTTATATCTTCTTCAAATGCTAAATATTGGAAAGAGGCAATAAAACTTGAAATTGATTCTATTAAGAAAAATAATACATGAATTTTAACTGATTTACCTCCTGGTGCAAAGCCTATTGGTTGTAAATGGATCTTCAAAAGAAAATTTAATCTTGATGGATCTTTAGATAAATATAAAGCTCGGTTAGTAGCAAAAGGATTTTCTAAAAAATAAAATATAGATTATTTTGATACATTTGCACCAATGACTAGAATTTCTTCTATTCGAGTTTTAATTGCCTTAGCTTCTATCCATAAGCTTATTATCCATCAAATGGATGTCAAAATAACTTTTTAAAATGGTGATTTAGAAGAAGAATTTTATGTGGTTCAACCTGAAGGTTGTGTCATTCCTGGACAAGAAAATAAAATTTGTAAATTAATTAAATCTTTTTATGGCCTTAAACAAGCTCCTAAGTAGTGGTATGAGAAATTTGGACAAGTCTTACTGAGAGACAATTTTTCTTCATTGGAGGTGGAGAAATGTGTTTATACTAAAGTGTTAGACAATGATTATGTGATAATATGTTTGTATGTTGATGACATGCTTATGTTTGGTACACGTTTAAATATTGTGCAAAGTACTAAATTATTTTTGTTTGCTAATTTTGATATGAAAGATCTAGGTGAAGTAAATACAATATTGGGAGTTAAAGTTATAATGAGTAAAAATGAAATAATGTTGTCACAAGAACATTATGTTGAGAGACTTCTTAAGAAGTTTGAATATTTAATGTCACATCTGTGAGCGTGAGCTAACTCTCAGTTAAAAAAGAATAATGGTGACCCAGTTGCTCAGTCTAAATATACACAATTACTGGGAGTTGATGCATTTAATGAATTTTACAAGGCATGATATAGCATATCCTATGTGTAGAGTGAGTAGATATACTCATAATCCCAACAGAGAGCATTGATCCTCATTAGCTAGACTAATGAAATATTTTAGAGGAACCATGAATTATGGTATCCTATATAGCAGATTTCTTCTACTTTAGAAGGGTATAGTGATGCAAACTGGATCTATGATTCAGATGAGACAAAATCCACTAGTGGCTATATATTCACCCTTGGTGGTGGTGCAATATCGTGAAAATCATCTAAACAGATGATCATTGCTAGATCGACTATGGAATCAGAGTTTGTAGCTCCGGAGTTAGCTGGTTCTGAGGCTGAGTGGCTAAGAAACTTCTTAGCTAATATCCCTTTAATAAAGAATGTATTGCCTCCTGTGTCTATACATTTTGATTGCCAAGAGGCAATAGCTATAACAAAGAATAAATCTTATAATTATAAAAGTAGACACATTAAAATGCGACATGATGTCATAAAGCAATTGCTAAGAGATGGAATAATTTCCATTGAATTTGTGAAGTCAGAAATTAATTTGGCCGATCTTGTGACTAAACATGTGGGAAGAAAATTAATTCTTCAAACCTCAAAAGAGATGGGGTTAAGGCCGACATGTTGTCAATAGAGATGGTAAACCAACCTATGTTATTGGAGATCCTATGAAGTAGGTTCATACGGGTAATAACAAGTTGATACTGACACTGAAACACTAAAAGAGAGTACTTGACTGCTACTAATTGAGAGGTTGAGTTATAACTCTTAATAAAATTCATATTCTTTATGGATTATGTACTTAAAAGCAATATACACTTAATGAATTCACCTATATGAGAGTGGAGTGGGGCCGCTCCTATGAGTATTTGGCCTAGTCTCTAGAGCTCTCATGAATAACCAGGCACGCGCATGGCCTAGTGGCGCAAAACCGCGTTGAACAACAAAATTATGAGGGTCAAAACGTGATTGATAAAATCACTGACTTATAATAAGAATTATTGGTTCATATAAATGTTATATTTCACCAGTAATTATGTAAGTTATATTTTATTAGTCTAAATTTGGTTCATAGTCCGAAAAACACCAAACTTATTGCATTCGGACCATACAAATCCCGCAAGTCTCACTCCTTTTGTTATAAACCTTTGAAATAGTGGGGGAGTGTGGCGGTATTTCAAAGCTTCTTTGGACAAATGTCTCATTTTGTCCATGTGTCTTTCAAACAATAAAATAGTGGCAATTGATGGCATGTGCTGGCAAGAGGCATGCAAGTTTGTGACAATTAAACTAGACAAATGGAAAGAATGCCTTAAGCTTTTTGCCTATAAAAGGGACTTCCCTTCAGCCAATTTAACATAGCAAAAACATCAATCCTTTCATTTTCTTTCACACCTCTCTTCTTCCTTTTGTTTTCTACTATTAAATATTAATTATTTACTTTTTATTTCCTTTTCTTACTAGCTAGCAGGGTTTCTAATTTAATTTTGTTGATTCATGTATCATCTTAAATAGAGGTAGGCTTGTTTAATCTTGGAGAGACATTTCATACCGCTGAAATAGTTTCTAGGAGAGTGCCTAGCACGACTCAAGTCAATACGTGTATCCGCTTACAAATAATATTATGCAATGTTATTATTGAAATTTTTTTCTCAATTACTACAATGGTTTGACTGCATACTAAATTAAACAAATTTTACTAACAACTACTTTGCCTCCACTGCTTGTGCTTATTGAAAATCTCTACAATGATTGAGTATCACCCTCTTAAGGTTGTCCGTATTTAGAGTTTATTTTGATGTGAAACGTCACTACTATAAAATGGTTGAATTTCGACCGTCAAAACGGACGAAAATCGATCGGAGATCACAGATTTTCGACCAAAGTTGATCGGTCGGAAAACAGTTGGTCGGAAAACAATTTCCGATCGAATATGTCGCTGATCTCTGACACAAGTAGTCGGAACGTTCAAAAGGTCAGTCCAACCAAACTATTTTCAATTTTCCGACCAAAGTGGTCGGAATTTTACCTACCGAATCAGTCATAATAATTTAAATAGAAATAAAAATATATTTAAAATTACATAATAAAAATAAATATACCGACCGATTCAGTCGGAAATTAATAATTAAAAAATAACATTTCTTTCATTTTCGTCGGTATCCGTCGAAAACCATTAAAAATAATTAATTTTTTATCATTTCCGCCGGAATTGGTCGAAAATCTGGGTGTTTTTTGAAAATAACTGGGCAACTGTGCGACTATTTCCGTTGGAAATCAGTCTGAATTTTCTGTAAAACTAGACAGAATTCTGCTCAATTTTGAGCTACACCGACTGTCAAACAATTACACTACAATAACGCCAACAACCAACCAACAAATATAACATCTAGATCAACAAATCCAGCCATTAACATAATATATAACAACAAATCCATTAAACCTAACAATTTTGGGCATAAGAACATCCAAAGTGTAGCCCACATTCATGTTTAGAAACAAAGTATAAACTTGTCTCTCACAATCAAGTTTACCAATTTACCAATACCATAAACCTAAACTACTACTAATCAGATTCAATTTGTTCATCCTCATCATCAGATAGATCATGCCCATGTTTTCTCATGAATTTTTGCATTTTAACAAATGTTCCGAATTGTGAGTCCAATTGTTGCTTAAAATCACAAATTTCTTTTCTCATATCTTCCATATGCTCTTGATTTTACGAAGAAGAAGAATCGGCTAAGAATGGGTTTGGATGACATGTAGGTCAACGTACTCCATGTCCGTAGACTCTGCCTTTGTTTACTCCACTCGTTGCCTGTGTCCATAATGAAGTCGTATCATCAGGTGTTAGTTGAGTTGAAGAAGACCGAGTTTGTTGCCATTCTTTCACCCTTTAATGATAATATTCCTAATGAAAATATAAATATTATTTAAACAAACTAATATTAATAAACCGTAAATAATTGTGAAGTTAGTATTTTACATATGTGTCCGACGCACACGTCTCCACCCAGTATTCTCTTGTACCATCCTTCTTTTTCCTATGCGTCTCCTCGAAGACTTCAGCATGACTCATATCTCGCCCTATTTCCTTTTTCTTTATAACAAAAAGTACGAGTTAGACATTACAATCGTAAAATTTATTATGTAAAACTAAGAAAAATTATATAAGTAATTACGAAAGGCTGCAAGTATACATCAATCAAACTTTTCGGATTGCCTGGATCTGGAACAATACATGTAAGGAACATATATAGACTTGTCATACACAACTCCGGCGTAAGATTATACGGGTAACAAACAATGGCCAACATGAATATGGTGCAACAGAGACAACAAATGGAGTGAATCCATCTGCACATAATCCCAACCTAACGTTTCTTGGTTCACTAGCAAGCTCGGTGAACACCCTATCAAAATGTTTCCACACTTCTCCATCTGACGGATGGCGTAGAATATCGTGTGGCCTTCTATGTTCATAGTGCCACCTCATATGAGGAGCAAAACTCTCATTGATGCATACAACCTCTTTAACCTAGGGATACGGGGTAAGTAATGCATTGCTTTAACTGGAACCTTTTTTTTTTGTATTGACATTTGTGACTTCCTTAAAACGAGGTTGATTACAAATTTACAGTTCTCTAGAAATGTGTCATTCTTATAGAATAACATGCAAGATTTCTCACAACAATCAATTCTCTCTGATGAAATGCCCAACTTAGAAACCAATTTATTGACAGTGTAGAAATCTTTTGGTAAGTCAATATTACTCGGATTAAGTTATTAATTCAAAACTAAATAGGCTGCTAATTATTTTTGGAAATAAATGCTCTCTCTAGACTTGTCATGTCCCTTTCCCTTTAACACTATTTTAATTTATTTAATTTATTTTGACAAAATGCATTTTGGTTGGACTAAATCCTGCATTGCTCTTCCTTAGACAATTATTTATTTAATTATTTCATATGTTTTCTTTCCGAGAATATGTCACTTCTATATAGTCAATGTATACTTTTTCACCCTCCTACGTCTTCATCTTTTCTCTCCCTTTAATTCAGTATTTTTAAATTTCTTCAATTTAAGTCAACTCTGAATATCGACAAGAGAAGGTTTAAATATTTTGTAAACTTCAAAACTAAAATCAGCACTTATTATTTAGTCAATAGAGTCACATTTTTCTTCTTTCGGCATTTTACTTTTGAGAAGTTTTTGCTTAATCTAGTGACATTTAACAGATTATCAGTCTGGCATGTGAGTTCTGTAAGTTCATTATATCACAAGATTTAACAAAATGATAGCTATTTTATACTCATGTATTCTAAATCAACACTTGATATCGAATACCTATATACGTGAAGTACTCGATTTTACTTCAATTTGTAGCTGGTGATCATAGTGTCAAACTCAAACATGATATGTTGGATAAGATATTAAATACAGATTGCAGAATTGGTATAATTAATTTCTCTCTTTTCTAATTTGTGTGTGAATATAGTTATCCATAAAAATCACGTACAACTGTATATGCATATTTGCGGCTAGATACAAGTGATGCCACAGTGACCATAATTACCAAACGTCTACTGAATTTTTTTTCGCCATTCGTCATTTTGTTTATATGAATAAAATATAATAAAAATAAATATCCCCACAATTCTTTCTCAAGCATTAACATAAAATAATCTCTACCAGTTCTTAGCTGCCAAAATCTGCCTCAAGAATATTTGATTAGCATAATACAACATTAAGGAGAGAATTGATCGAGGTCGACAAAGAGGCAGCAAGATTCATGACCGAGGTGTCAACCAAGTTCGAGGTCGAGCATTGTGTAAAGAATAATAACGGCTAGTTTTCAAAATAGGATATTAAAGAGAATATATAAGGGAAAAGGAGAAAGAATAAGGGCATGTAATATACTTGATAAGAACATTTTGTGAAAAGAAGATTTTCTTTCTCTTGTAAAAATACAAAGATTGTCTTTTTATGAAGATTCATGCTCATACTATTTTACACATTTCCACCATATTCGAGGATTGACCAAGCAAATTATAGATCTATCTGTCATCCCTCATTGCCCGGAAGAACATTCGTCCTATCTATCGATTATTGGGTGAATCATTCCCTATTTACTTCAATGTCATTTATTGTTAGTTACACCTCCATTATTGGTCACACTTTAATAATATTTTGTATTTATTATATTGCTACCAACCTATTACGGGGATTCTTTTTATATGCCACACGTTTTTAAGTTTTGCATCTAAAGTTATTATTCTTAACTAGACTTAATCCATTATTACATAAATTTAATAGTTTAACAAAAAGTTACACTTTTTGGTCAAACACTTCTTTTGTATTCCCTTCATTTCACAATAAGTGATCATTTTGCTTTTAGCACGCCCATTAAGAAAATATTAAATTATGTACAAAAATACCTACTATAACTAAACTATCCCTAATTAAACATTTAATGTGAGGAGTAATTTTTTTTTTAAGGATATATACATATAGGGGTTATTTTATAATTAAATTCTTTCTTAATTACATAACACTTATTTTGAACTAAAAAAAAAAAAAATTAATCACTTATTGTGAACAGGAGGGAGTATTGCTTCTCATATTTTGAGCCCCACTCTCACATTCGTTGGTCCTCTAACCAAATTTTTACTTTTTGAAATGAAAACCTAATTTAATCCAAGCAGCCAAATCACACGGAGAAAAAAATTCATATATGTGAAATGACACTAGTAACCCATTCATTTTCTATTTTCACTAATTGTGCCTTCTTGACTAAAATAGTCTAAAGAAATTAACAAACACCCAGGAGTAACAATATAATGAGCAGAATATAGAAAACTCAACTTATTTTACTTATAACTTGACGAAATACAAATAAAATTATGATCGATTCCCTCAGAAGTCCCAACACAAATACGATTATGCGCGTATTAAGTAGGTGAATGCGAGTGATGAGTGGTTGGGAGGCAGGAGTCATGGTGAGGTATGCCCGAGGGGCTATTCATGAGTGAATGTGAGATTTGCCCGAGGGGCTGTTTATGAGTGACATTTTGCCCGAGGGGCTTGTTTATGAAATCACTATTTTCACTCTATTTTTATATAGAGCCTCTACTGAAACTGTTGAAAATGTTTTATATGATTTTCATTGGAACAGGGGTTTTACGAGATATTTTGATCCGGATATTGATTTGGCCTTTGTTGTTTTCACTGAGACTTTATGTTGTGAACTTCATGTGATTTTACTGCTCGCCACTGCACTCATCCTTCATTTATAGTTGTTACTTGCTGAGTTGGCGTACTCACGTTACTCGCTGCACCTTGTGTGCAGATCCAGGAGCCAGGACATCCGAGTGAGTGTTGATTCTTCCTCAGTTTATCCCGAGCTTAACAAGGTAGCTGCACGGCGACCGCAGCCTTGCTCTCTTCCCTCCTATCTTCTAGTTGTTCATTTTTATTAGACTTCTCTTGTCATTTGAGTAGATTGTATCATGCTTGTATTCTAGATGCTCTTGACTAGTGACACCGAGGTCGGGCCGTTGATTTTTATATTTGTTTATTCTCACTTGTTTTGAAGTGTTTAATGAAAAATTTATGACAAAAGATTAGTAAATAAATTATTGAAAAGAATCATTTTATGTTTTGAATAACGAATCGGCTAGCCTAGTATTGCGATAGGCGCCATCACGACATGAGTGATTTGGCGTCGTGACAGATTATTAGGTGAATCATTCCGCATATTTACTTAAATGTCTTTTATTGTTAGTTACATCTCCATTATTACTCACACTTTAAGTATATTTTGTATTTATTGCTACCAATCCATTCGGGATCAATTTTTATCTCCCAAACGTTTTTAAGATTTGCATCTAAAGTTATTATCCTTAGCTAGACTTGTAATATTCCTGTTAAGAACACTTTTGAGAAAAAGATTTCCTCTCTTAAAAATACAAAGATTGTCTTTTCATGAAGATTCTTGCTCATACTATTTTACACCTTTCCACCAGATACGAGGATTGACCGAGCGAATCATAGATTTATCGATCATCCCTCATTGCAGGAAGAGCATTCGTCCAATCCATCGATTATTAGGTGAATCATTCCGCATATTTACTTAAATGTCTTTTATTGTTATTTATTGTTAATTACACCTCCATTATTGTTACACTTTAAGAATATTTTATATTTATTGCTACCAACCCACTACGGGATCTGTTTTTATCTCCCACACATTTTTAAAATTTGCTTATTATCTTTAATTAAACTTAACCCACCGTTACATAAATTTAATAGTCCAACCGGAAGTTACACTTTTTGGTCAAACACTTCTTTTATATTGCTTCCTCATATTCTGAACCCCACTCTCACATTCGTTGCTCCTCTAACCAAACTTTTACTTTTTGAAATGAAAATCTAATTTAATCCAAGCAGCCAAATCACTCGGAGAAAAAATTCATATATGTAAAATGACACTAGTAACCCATTCATTTTACATTTTCACCAAGTGTGCCTTCTTGACTAAAATAGTCTAAGAAATTAACAAACACTCAGGAGTCACAATATAATGATCAACAGAATATAGAAAACTCAACTTAATTATTTTATTTATAACTTGACGAAATACAAATAAAATTATGATCGATTCTCTCAGAATTAAGTCCCAACACGAATACGATTATGGGCGTATACGTAATTGATTATCTTCCTCAGGTTACACTTCATGCAAATGATGTAAATACACTTTTGCAAACATTATCTTAAGTTTCATAAATACTATACTAATAATAAATTATTTAGTTAATAGCCCTGCAGTTTCTTCTGATCTCTCCATTAGTTCCAGTAAGCGGGCTAATATTTCCCATCCTAACCATAGCTGCAGCAAAATCATTTCTAAAAGCCGCATCATTCGTACTATAACTCCTAACCAATGCATCCTGTGATCCACCATTAAACAATTCCTGATCCGAGTGAAGCAATCCACGTCGAGACACTAGGTTCTGGTAATAATCGTTATCGAACCGATTTGGTGTCTGAATATCTAAAGGAGCCAAGCTGGCATCGCCGCCAGAAGAAGGGCACGTGGCCCTTCTTGTGGTGGCGAATGACGCGTCGATGTTGGTATCGTTGTAAATGCGGGTTCTGAAGGTTGTACAGCGTGCTTGGCCGATGGTGTGGCCGCCGGAGAGTGCTGTCATGTCACGTGCGTTTAGGCCTTTGGCGGAGAACATAGAGAGCAAAGTTGAAAGACTGGAAGTTGGTGCTGGGATTTGGGTGTTGGCTGCACTTTGGCTTGCGGTTCTTGCATCTCTTCTGCCCAATGGCACTGCCCATGATGGCCCTCCTAGCTGCATATTTATCGCGCGTTGAGTTTAAGTTTTATGCATTATAAAAAAATATTTTTATATATATCGCCTATAATAAGAGTTGAAGTTTTGTATTCGAATTTTGACGATATATATCCAACATTATTATATTAACCCGCTATCACATGTTAAATTTACACTAATAGCATTAAAATTTGGGACTGTTACACAAATAGCCGGCTAGATTCCATATATTTTTTCTATCCGGTATATATAGATTATATTTTGATTAATTGCACGTAGTTATACATATATCATACATAAATTACACATTTTTTTATATATCCTCCGATTATTTTTTAGTTTAAGAGATTAGATGGGACGGCTATTTGAGTTAATTTTTCTAAAAAATTACATATATATGACACATTATATGTACTTAAGTCCATAATATAATTACATACTAATAATTTCTTTGATAAAAATTTAGCAACTATTTACTTACTATCACACGTTTTATAACGTAAAAAGTATTTACACAATCAGTATATACAACTATATATCCATATTAGCCACAAATACTATTAATATTAAGATTAAGAATCAATGACCGTTTTGAGGGAGGGATGCATGGAAAAACGAAATGAAAGCTCTATATATGGAAGTTGAATAAGTAGATCAGAGAACTCACCAACACAACGCCTTCTCTAGCAGCAAGAGCGAGGATATCTGCACAGGAAACAGCATTAGGACAAGCAGCTTCAACTTGAGTTTTAATGGTGTCTATCACTTCAAATCCTCTTGCTGAGTTCCTGTTTGGGTTTGCATTCTTTTCTCCTGTGAATGTTGCTGTGTCATCCAATAGTATTGATGCATCGCACCCCTAAAATAACCAGAGAAAAGATGTACAACATTAGAATACACAAACTAGTCGGGCATATATACATAGGCGGATCCAGAATTTAAACCCTATAGGTTCAACTTTTAAGGTTTTACGCGTTGAATCCATTATATTTTTAAAGTTATGAGTTTATATCTACTATTTTCGCATTTTAATGAATTTTATATACAAATTTTTACTCCGCGTCGAAAGTTATGAGTTCAGTTGAACTCGCAGGTGAAACATTACATCCGCCTCTGCTTATATACCTTCAAATTTTAAGAATTATACGTCAATTAACACTCATTATACTGCTATTTCTACAACTTAAAACTTTCTTAGAGTAAAATAATACTACTAACTTAGGATTTCGTCGGCCCCACTTATATCGTCTTAAATTAAAGAAAGATTGTACTAAAAGAGTTTACTTTTATATATTTTCGGGGTAAAAGGATTTTTCGACTATTAAATCGCCTAAAAGATAACTATATCTTACTGTTCATAATAAGTAGAATTAGTAAGCTGAAATGTAAGTCAGATAACCTGTCACAATAACGAGTTCAGAGGCGGACCTATGTGTTTTAACGAGGGATCACCAAATCCCATAAGCTTTAACAGAGAAATCTTGTATATGTATGTGTATATATATCTTGAAAATAATTCATTTAAAACACTTAGCACCGTGAAACTGTGTCTCTTTGCGTAAAAATCTTAGGTCGGCCTCTGAACGAGCTGAAATGCAATACTGATAATGGAAATGAAGAAGATGGGAGCTTACATTTACAAAGCAATCATGGAAAAACAAGCGAAGAATAGAGGCACCAAGTCTTGGCTCTCTATTCACAGCTTGTCTCATTGCACTACTCACAATTGTCTGCAGATTACGGCACGACGTGCCATAAAAGTTGGCCGAAAGCTGGGCATTGCTAAAGCAAGCAAAACCCAACAAAAAACATAAAAATATCAAAAGGACGTTCCTAGTTAAGGAGGCCATGATTGAATATAACTTCTTCTAAAATAAAGATATAAAAGTTATAAGCTGAATGATTGTATGACATGCACGAATTGCCCCTTATATACAAGTAAGCTAAGTACGTGCTTAGATATAGACACACAAAAAAAAGTGTAATTAAGTCTCGCTTTACTTCAAATTTTCTTTTACTTTTTGAGCAAGTACGTACTAGCTAGAGAAAAAAATTCATGTCTACAAATTGAAGTCTACTAGTATATATATTCAAACTTAGCTGCCGAACCGCGTTGTTACTTTTATTTGGTTGGCATTCAGCAATATATAATAGATCAAAGAAAGAAAAACATGCAAAAAAACAAAATTTATAGCTTTTTATTCAAAAAAGTGTTCCAGCTGCATGTTCCTTTTGATTATTTGTTCCCTTTTTCGTCACTTAAATAATTTTTCAAAAGCAAACATCACAAGAGAGTTTGACTTATTTCATCCGCGGGTGGTATATATGATTTTGTCAACCTTGCTATTACTTATTGTTGACTTGTATGACATTACTCAAATCTAACTAAATTAATTATTCGTACTTCCTCTTGTCCAAAATAAATGTGTTCTCATTTAATTTTCAATTTTCATCCAGATAAGTGTTATATTAACAAATCAAGAAGTCATTAAAGTAATTTTAATTTTTTCAAATTTACCCTTACTTTTACAAATGACATACTTCTTCCGCTCACTTTTACTTGACACGTTTCGATTTTTCACGTCCCTTAAGAAACAATGATTGACATGATAATTTTACCACAATAACCCTATTAATTGATACTCAGTACATAATTGAACCCAATAACTTCTGAAGAAAAAAACACTCCAAAGAACAAAAGAATAAAAAATGACTTTAGTGGACTTTTGTATTTGACGAACGGGGATAATGAAGAGTTCTTTGTGAATATATTCCAATATTGAGTATTGGAAAGATAGAATTGACCATTATTTATTCATTTAATGTTAGTTAATAAATTAAGGATAAAATATATTAAAAAATTATCTTCTCTTAATGTGCGTAAAGTGACAAATAAAAATGAAATTTTATTTTTAATATAGCTGCCAACTAAAAATAAACGGAAGGAGCGGTAACTACTGAGGCTTATTCTGGTCGCGGGGTGGGGGGAGGGGGGGGGGTCGTAAATAGTAGTAATATTTCTTAGGCTGGAAGGAAGTCTTCGAGTAGTATACAATGCAACATTAATAAGTCTTACTATTCTTATTTGGGAGTATACTTTATTAACTCAACACTCCTAGCCAACCTTTCCTTTGTTAGGTCCTTAAATTTGCATAAAATTTGGACCCTTATTCGAACAAGCAGTGTGACATGCTTGTGTCAAAACTGAAATGGCTCAAAGACATTATAAACCCGTTTGAATACTTTTAACTCTTGCCAACGAGCTAGGGATGTAGTCTCACGGCTACATGTTCAACTGAATTCATAACTTTTTATATGCAATACGAATTTATACGTAAAAATCTACTAAAATTTCAATAAGTATTTGATTTTGAACCCATAATTTTAACTGTTCAATGAGTTTAATGTTAAAAATCTTAAAAATTGAACCCATAATTATTCAATGAGTGAAATCTAGCTAATTGTATTCGCTAAAAATGCCCAATTTGCTGTTCGTGTTTTAGTATTATCAAATAAGGTGTCTAGCAAACCATATGCTTATGGTACAGTGTCTTTATAACAATAAAATTTTATGTGAAATAAATAAGCCGGATGGATAACTAGTTCTTAAAATATCAAATTTCGCCATTGATATAAGTAAAGAAGGGCGAAGGAAGATGAAAAACTGGTGGTTTCGGTGCTGACAAAGGTGGCTCAACAAGCGGCGAAAGAGAGGAGATGAAGAGAGTTGGAAGATTAGAAGTTTAATTAGAGCAAAAGTAAAGTTTGATTCACCAAAGGAGTATGTATTTATAGACTCACGACGATGGTTCAGTGGCGCTAGTGGCCGACCGCTAACTGACATGCATTAATGATTTGGGGAACTAAACCGACGGGACATTTCGGTCACATCCGTCACTTACATCACGGGGGCGACGTCATGATCGAGGTTTCATAAAATCGAGACTCAAACTGTTTCTTATCATTTTACCCTAAGAAATGTGGGAACTATCTATATATGGTCGAAATTGGGCGTACCCGATTTCATAGGCATGAGAGTTTCCTCGAAGGTAAGCTTGTAATGGACCACGCCTGAGTTCGAAGATGGAATATTTGACATGGAAATCGAGGTGTTCGTTGGATATCGAAATCGAGCATGACTAGTTTCGAGTGAAGTGTGATAATGGGATGGAGAGATATTAGCAACCGACCGAAGATCTCAGCGGAAATCCCGGAACATATCGAATCAAGTGGTCGAACAAAGACCGATACCAACCATATGCCATAGATCGAAGAAACAACGGTCCAGGATGAAATTCCACCCGTAATGATCGAAGAAGTGATCGAGGACAAATTTCACGGGGACTTATGAGTAAAACTAGTTTTGACAAGTATGCGGATTCCATAGAGGCACCTCGGCTATCGGAATATAATTATAGCATCGACACTTCAGGCATTGTATCATCTATCGGAAGGATCAAAGACACTCGGTGTCCCATACCCATACAAAATGATCCTTCCCAAAGGAACCCTAATTTAATGTGCAAGTATCATGGTACACATGGTCAAAGGACCGAGGATTGCAGGAAATTAAGGGAGGAGGTAGCCCGTCTATTCAACGAGGGACACCTTCGAGAATTTCTCAGCGATCGAGCTAAGAATCATTTCAAGGAAAGGGACGCCAATAGGAAGAATGAACAAGAAGAACCTCAACATGTCATTCATACGATCTTCGGTGGGTTCGACGTTCCACAGGGACCCGTATTCAAATGCACTAAGGTGTCGATCACTAGAGAGAAGCGAACCCGAGATTATGTGCCCGAAGGCACTTTATCATTCGACGATGAAGAAGAAAAAGACATTTCTCAGCCCTATAACGATGCTTTGGTAATTTCTATCTTGTTAAATAAAGTTCAAGTTAAGCGTGTTTTAGTGGATCCAGGTAGCTCGGCAAACATCATCCGATCAAGGGTCGTGGAACAACTCGGCCACAGGATCAAATCGTACCTGCATCTCGAGTCCTAAATGGCTTCAATATGGCCAGTGAAACAACTAAAGGGGAGATTATCTTGCGGGTGAATGTGGTTGCAACCACCCAAGATACTAACATGTAATCGAAGGTGGCTATAATGCACTACTCGGAATATCGTGGATCCATAACATGAGGAAAATACCTTCGAACCTCCACCAAATGATGAAGTTCCCGACGTTGTATGGTGTAAAAATAGTATATGGGGAACAACATGATGCAAAGGAAATGTTTGTGGTCGATGAAGTAACACCGATCTCGAAACTATCAACCTCGGAAAGACCGAACATGAAAGGTAAAAAGGAAGCCAAATAGCAATCACCTCCCCCAGCCTCGACCAAATGGGAGAAACAGGTAATGGAAGAAGAAGAAGAGGAGGATTTTCTAACCCCTCGAACCTTTGTCGTTCCCGAAGATTGGGATGCCACCAAATCAACGGTCGAAGAGTGTGAATAGGTTATACTGATCGAGTACCTGACCGAGTGAAAGGTATACCTGGGAACGGGGTTTACCCCCGAACTCAGGAAAAAGCTTATTCAATTTCTTATTGATAACATAGACTGTTTTGCATGGTCCTGTTTAGACATGACAGGGATCCCGCCAGAGATAACGACGCATCGATTAAGCCTGGACCCTAAGTTCAGACCAGTGAAGCAAAAGAGAAGGCCCCAGTCCGAAGTAAAGCACGCATTCATAAAGGAAGAGGTAACTAAACTTCTCAAAATAGGGTCCATTAGGGAGGTAAAATACCCCGAATGGTTAGCCAATGTAGTTGTAGTCCCTAAAAAAAGGAACAAACTTAGAATGTGTGTATACTATAAGGACTTAAAAAAAGCATCCCAAAGATTCTTTTCCATTGCCTAACATCGATCGCATGATCAATGCCACGGCCGGCCACGAGATCCTTACTTTTCTCGATGCCTATTCCAGGTACAATCAAATTCAAATGAACCCGGAAGACCAAGAAAAGACTTCGTTTGTCACCAAGTATGGAACAACAACAACAACAGACCCGGTTTGATCCTAACAAGTGGGGGTCTGGGGAGGGTAGTCAGTACGCAGACCTTACCCCTACCTAGTGCAGGTAGAGAGGCTGTTTCCAATAGACCCTCGGCTCAGGAAGGGAAAGAAGAAGAAGAGGAAAGCAACGAAAGAAGAAATATGGAAGAGAAAAGAAAACGGAGAGATAAAGGATAAGTAGTAACAAATAATAGCAACAAGGAATACAATGCCTGAGGCGAACAACACCACATAACATAATAAAAAACTAAGAATATGAAGGGACATGCAAGCTACTAAGAAGACCCACATTGCAACAATTTCTCTGTCAATTCAAGCGGAAACCTTGAAACAGAAGAGTATTTCTTTGGGTATTTTAGACTAATTTTGATAAATTAATTGTAAGCATTTTCACTATTTCGTGTTTTATCAAGAAGATCCGGACATATTCACTATGGCGATACTCTATTTTTATTTGCGGTGAAATGTTGGGGAAATTGACAAATCGCCGAAACTTTCCTACTCACGGGTTCGGGAGAAGCAGCATTCAACGGATTTGGAAGCGCGCCCGGACATCCTCGAATGTGATCCAAGTTCCATCTTTCTTGAATTGTATTTGCGCACATCTATTTACTGTTGCCTTACCATCAATTTTGATTGGATTGATTGCTTTTTCTATCTATTCTACTAGTGTAAGGTTTCATCTATTCATTTTAATTCTGTGTTTGCATAGAGGTAGTTTCGTAGACGTGGTAGATTCATTGTTCTAGTGTCTACTCGCATTACTGTTCTCGTAGTCGCTCCTTTGAGTTGTTTTTAGCTCTTCGTTCCCGTTATTGGTTCTTAGTGGTAGTGTTTACCTAATACCATTTTCTTATAGTGGCGGTAGTGAACAATATGAGAGTAAGGTGATGTCCTCGGGTAGGGCTTGGGGTGGGTTCTAGTGGTGGGAAGGGGGGTAAGAATGCCTCTAGGTTGAGAATTGGGTCTTGGAACATTGGGATGTTGACAAGGAAGTCTATAGAGTTAGGTAAGATTATTCAGAAGAGGAAGATCAATATAACATGTGTTCAGGAGACTAGATGGAAGGGTACTAGGGCACGAGATGTAGATGTGTTTAAACTATGGTACTCAGAAAGCGTTGGGGGTAAGAATGGGGTGGGTATTTTAGTAGATAGTGACCTCAGGGAGCTCGTGGTTGAGGTTAGGAGGGTAAATGATAGGTTGATGAGTATTAAGATGGTTGTTGGTGGGTTTAATGTAAACATGATTAGTGCATACGCTCCTCAGGTAGGTTTGGACCAGGAGGTCAAGAAGCAATTCTGGAAGGATTTGGACGAGATGGTGCATAGTATCTTGCACATAGAGAAGTTGTTCATTGGCGGAGATTTCAATGGTCATATTGGGGCTAGTGCTAGGGGTTATGATAATGTGCATGGGGGGTACAATTTGGGGATAAGAATGAGGGAGGTAATTCATTGTTGGATTTTGCTAGAGCTTTTAATTTGGTTATAGCTAACTCGAGTTTTCCGAATAGGGAATAGCACCTGGTCACTTTCCAAAATTTAATGGGCAAGACTCATATTGATTATCTTCTCTGCAGAAAATGCGATAAAGGTATGTGCACTGACTGCAAGGTCATCCCAGGTGAGCACCTCACGACTCTACATAGGCTCCTAGTTATGGACCTGGAGATCAAGCGGAGTAGGAGTAAGAGGGCGGGGTGTAGGAAACCTAAGATCAAGTGGGGTAACTTGACCAAGGACAAAGCTCAGGAGTTAGGGTAGAAGTTGTTGGCTATGAGGGACTGGATGAGTACGGGGGACGCGTCTAGTATGTGGTTCACGACTGTGGATTGCATTAGTGTAGCTGCTAGAGAGGATCTTAGGGGTCACGAAGGGCTCTCCTGGGGGTCATAGAGGGGACTGGTGGTGGAATGGAAAGGTTCAAGGTAAAGTGGAATCTAAGAAAGCTTCTTGTTTGAAGCTAGTAGAGAGTACAAACGAGGAGAAAAAAAGAACTTATCAGGAGTGTTACAGAAAGGCAATGAAAGAGGCAAAGTTAGAAGTTACGACGACTTAGAATGTGGTGTTTTCTCATTTGTACGAGGAGCTCGAGGGAAAAGGCGGGGACAAGAGGTTGTACCGGTTGGCCAAGGTGAGGGAGAGGAAAGCTCGCGACTTAAACCAAGTCAAGTGCTGTGATGACCCAAGGGGTCATTTTATAAAATTAGAATCTGTTCTATGCCAAATAGACATAAAAAGACTAAAATTAAATACCTCGATTTGCATGCGCAATACGGGCGTGAAACCGAAAAGCTTTTATGTGAAAATATGAGAAATAGTGATTTTTAAAATTTAAATTTGGTAAAAGTTGACTTTGATCAACATTTTGAGTAGACGGACCCAGATCTGTGTTCCGACGATCCTGGGAGGTCCGCATTAAAATATGGGACTCGGGCGTATGTCCGAAAATGAATTCCGATATCCCAAGCCTTAGAAATCAATTTTTGAAAGAAATTGTTTTGCTGAAATGTACATGAATTAAAGAAAAGAAATAATGTTTAAAATTATTGGTATCGGGTCCGTATTTTGGTTCCGGAGCCTGGTAATGATTCGTTATGATAATAAAAGGCTAACTGTAAAATTTGGTGAAAAACGGAGTTCGTTTGATGTGATTCGGACATCCGGTTGAGAAATTATGAACGTTAAGAGTTTTTGAAGAAAATGATGAGTTTTGAGGTTTAATTAATAGATTTACATGTTATTTTCGTGATTTTATCGCACGAGCAAGTCCGTATGATATTTTTAGACTTGCGTGCATGATATTTTTGGAGCCCCGAAGGCTCGAGGGAGTTTCAGATAGGCCACGGGGTGTTTTACACTTTAAAATAACTGCTGGTGTCTAGGTTTTTGTACCATGCGATTTCATAGGTACAACCGTGATCGCATAGTGTAGTCTTCAGAAGCCCTAGAAACTTGCACTGTGCGACTGCAGGAGCAGGTGTGCGATCGCACTGCACCACCTGGACTGTGCTATGCGATCGCACTGCACCACCTGGACTGTGCTATGCGATCGCACAGTAAACCCCGCGATTGCATAACTTTAAAATTAGGCCTGGGGGAGGGGAGGTCATACCCTGTGCGATTGCACCCTTTCTCCCGCGATCGCACAGCCCAATGTTTCCATACCTTGTGCGATTGCACTCTTTCTCCCGCGATCGCACAACCCAATGTTTCCTTACCATGTGCGATCGCACATCTTTATCCGCGATCGCACAGTTGCTCAGCCCATCTAATATAAATACTTGTTAAAGAACGGACAGAACACTTTCTTCTCCAAATTTTCGAAGTTCCAGCCCTAAAAATGAGTTTTCTTCAGAAATCTTCATCCCCAATTCATAGGTAATCAATTCCAAACCTTGTTCTTTCAAATCCTTACTATTTTGCATCACTTTTAAAGCAAAAACAAAGAAAATTCATGGTAAAAATCTAGGATTTTGGGTAGAATTAGGGAGTTTTGTAAAAACTGAATTTTTATATCAAATTAAGGTCGGATTCCAAAACTAATAGCATATTTGGGTTCGTGGATGAATGGGTAAACGTAATGTGGTCCAAACTCCGAGTTTAGACCAAAGCAGACCCGGGGTCGGGTTTTTACTTTTTTTTAGAAAACTTAGGAAAAATTATATTTTTCAATAAGGTTAGTTCCTTTAGCATTAGTTAATAATATTAAGTTAATTTTGATTAGATTCGAGCAAGTTAGAAGTGAATTCAAAAGGAAAAGCTATAATTGAGCAGTGAGTGGCCTGCGGAATTGAGGTAAGTATTTGGCCTAACTTTAGCTTGAGGGAATAGGACTCCCTACTTGTTTGCTACGTGAATTGCATGGGTGTGGTGTATAGGTGTGGTGACGAGTATCTATGCACCACCCAAATTGTTTGTTAAACATGATCCCCTTTCCCGTTCTCCACTTATTTGATTATTGCCTTAACTGTTACATGTTCATTATTGTTTCTATGACTATTTGGCCTTGTTGAATTGTTGTTAGTTATTGTTGTGACTATTTGGAAAGAGTGTTGGTTGTCGGAGCTGATTCCTTGTGATATAAATATGGCTGAGAGGTTTGGTATTGTTTTTATGGAATAAATTCATCTATTTTGATTTTCTTGTTGGTTTCATGGTCAAGAGGTTATTGATGAAGTCATGAGAAAAATGTGGTTTATTATTTATAATTGTTGAAACAAAAGTATTGTGAAAGGCTTGGCCTGATTTGTGAAATTTTGAATAAATTGATATGATATGTCTGGTGGGAGCGGGTTGCACGCTGCAACAAGGAGTGATAAGGGAGGACATGTGGGATCGGGTTGCACGCTGCAACAGGAGTAATAAGGGAGATATTTTAGGGAGGAGCAATTAGGGAGGACAGGTGGGAGCGGGTTTCACGTCGCAACAAGGAGTGATAAGGGAGGATATTTATATTTATATTTTACTGATTTTTCAAGAAAAAGAGAATCAAAGTTTTGAAAAGCTAAAATGTCTATTTTACTCCTCTTTAAATTTTTTAGTACTATTTTTATTTAAAGATTAGAGTTTGGAACTCTGAAGAGACATTTGAGAATTGGTTATAGCTGAGTTATTTTATTTTGTTTGGTTGCAACACTTATTTATCTATTTGTTTAGATTTCTTTCTTGCTTACTATTTATTGTTATTATCAATCATATTGTTGAATCCCGACTTAGCCTCGTCACTACTTCGCGGAGGTTAGGATCGGCACTTACTCAGTACATGGGGTCGGTTGTACTGATACTACACTTTGTGCTCTTTTTGCACAGATTCAGGTACCATTCAGCAGTAGAGGATTCTAGGACGACCACCCGATTTTATTTGGAGACACGAGGTACATCTGCCGGCGTTCGCAGATATCCGAGAGTTTTCTTCTATATCTACATACACTGTAGATATCCGATGGCAAAGTGTTGATGGACGAGGCACTCATTAGGAGAAGATGGCAGATATACTTCCAGAAACTGTTGAATGAGGAGGGGGATAGACGTATTATGCTGGGTGAGTTGGAGCACTACGAGAGTCAGCGGGATTTTGGGTACTGTAGGGTGATTACAGTAGAGGAGGTGGAAGGGCGATGCGTAAGATGTAGGACAAAGCAACGAGGCCAGACGAAATCCCAGTGGAATTCTGGAAGAGCGCGGGGCGGGCAAGTTTGGAGTGGCTCATTGGCCTGTTTAATGTTATTTTTAAGACAAAGAAGATGCCTGAAGAATGGAGGTGGAGTACGATGGTTCCGCTTTACAAGAACAAGGGTGATATACAAAATTACAACAATTATAGGGGTATCAGTTGTTGAGTCACACTATGAATATTTGGGAGAGGGTGGTGGAGGCCAGGGTGAGGAGGTGCGTGTCTATATCCGAGAATCAGTTTGGATTCATGCCGGGGCGTTCGACCACGGAAGCGATTTATCTGGTAAGGATATTAGTGGAGCAGTACAGGGACAGGAAGAAGGATTTGCATATGGTGTTTATCGACCTTGAGAAGGCATACGATAAAGTTCAGAGGGAGGTCTTGTGGAGGTGTTTGGAGGTTAGCGGTGTTCCGATAGCGTACATTAGGGTGATTAAGGATATGTATGATGATGATAAGACTCGGGTGAGGACTGCGGGTGGTGACTTGGAGCGTTTCTCTGTGGTGACGGGGTTGCACCAGGGATAGGCTCTTAGCCCATTTTTACTTGACTTGGCTATGGATGTACTGTCGCGTCACATCCGAGGGGAGGTGCCTTGGTGCATGCTATTTGCCGATGATATAGTGTTGATTAATGCGTAGCGGAGTTAACGCGATGTTGGAGGATTGGAGACAGACCTTGGAGTCTAAAGGTTTCAAACTGAGTAGAACCAAGACAGAATACTTGGACTACAAATTCAGTGACGAGACCCATGATGCAGACGTAGAGGTTAAGCTTGATGCTCAAGTTATCCTCAAGAGAGCGAGTTTTAAGTATCTCAGGTCTATTATCTAGGGTAACGGTGAGATTGACGAAGATATCGCACATCTCATCGGAGCAGTATGGATGAAGTGGAGGCTCGCTTCCAGTGTTTTGGTTGATAGGAGTGTGCCGCTAAGACTTAAGGGTAAGTTTTATCGAGTGGTAGTTCGCCCGACTATGATGTATGGGGATGAGTGTTGGCCAGTCAAGAACATCCACGTGCAGAAGATGAGAGTAGCAGAGATGCTTACAGTTTATTAATCAAAAGCAGTCTAAAATACCCAAAAAATACTTCTCTGTTTCAAGGTTTCCTCTTGAATTGACAGAGAATTATTGCGATGTGGGTCTTCTTGATGAAACACGAAATAGTGAAAATCAATATCACCAAGTATGGAACATATTGTTATAATGTAATGCCCTTCGGGCTAAAAAATGCAGGAGCTACTTACCAACGCCGAGTAAATAAAATGTTTGTGGAACAAATAGGTAAGTCAATGGAAGTTTATATTGATGACATGCTAGTTAAGTCCCTGTGCGCAGAGGACCATTTGGCTCATTTCCAGGAAACGTTCAAAATTTTAAGGAAATGTAACATGAAGCTCAACCCCGAGAAATGTGCTTTCGGGGTTGGTTCGAGCAAATTCCTTGGTTTCATGGTATCAAATCGGGGGATCGAAATCAACCCCGATAAAATCAAGGCTATCGAAGACATCACCGTTATGGATAGTGTAAAAGTTGTACAAAGGTTGACGGGACAGATAGCTGCCTTAGGACGATTCACTCGAGGTCATCGGATCGAAGCCACATGTTTTTCTCTCTACTCAAAAAGAATAACGATTTTGCCTGGACCCTGGAGTGTCAACATGTATTGGAAGAATTAAAGTGATACCTATCGAGCCTACCATTGCTTCACACTTCGAAGGCGGATGAGAAACTTTACTTGTACTTGGCAGCATCCGAAATCGCGGTAAGTGGTGTCCTAGTTCGAGAAGAGAAAGGTACGTAGTTTCCTGTTTATTATGTAAGTCGAACCTTAGGAGAAGCAGAAACTAGGTATCCACACTTAGAGTAATTGGCACTTGCACCGGTAAACGCTTCTAGAAAGTTGAAACCATATTTTCAACGTCACCCCATATGTGTATTAACCACTTACCCACTCGGTAATGTTTTACACAAGCCCGAACTACCGTGCCGATTAGCCGAATGGGCCGTCGAACTCAGTGGGTACCATATCAAATATCAACCCCGAACAGCCATCAAGTCTCATTTTAGCAGACTCCGTGGCCGATTTCACGCCAACCCTCATACCTGAAGTTGGAAAGGATTTCTTATTAAAATCAGGTACATCATCGGGGGTATGGGCCCTTTTTACAGACAGTGCTTCGAATGTGAAAGGGTCCAGGCTAGGCATCATTTTGAAGCCGCACACGGGTAGCACTATTAGACAATCTATTAAAACCTCTAGATTGACTAACAATGAGGCCGAGTACGAGGTCGTGATTGTAGGTCTCGAGCTAGCTAAAAGCTTGGGAGAAGAAGTCGTCGAAGCTAAGTGCGACTCTTTACTGGTGGTGAACCAGGTAAACAAAACCTTCGAAGTTCGAAAGGATATAATGCAAAGGTATTTGGACTAATTGCAGGTAACTTTGCACCATTTCAAGGAATGGACTTTACAGCATGTACCTCGGGAAAAAAACAGTGAGGCCGATGCACTTGCAAATTTGGGGACATCGGTCGAGGAAGATGAGATCAGCTCGGGGACTGTCGTTCAACTCTCGAGATCCGTGATCGAGGAAGGACATGCCGAGATAAATTCTACGAGCTTAACCTAGGACTAGGGGAATAAATACATCAAGCATTTGAAGAATGGAAAGCTACCATCGGACTAAGGAATTGAGAGCCCTAAGAACCAAAGTTGCTCGTTTCACAATGGCCGAAGATGGAACATTATATAGAAGGACATTCGATGGACCATTGGCAGTGTGTTTGGGACCAGGAGACACCGACTATGTTCTGCGAGACGTCCACGAAGGTACTTGTGGGAACCACTCCGGCACAAAGTCACTAATTCGCAAAGTCATTAGAGCGGGATACTACTGGGATAGCATGGAAAAAGTCTCTAAGGAGTTTGATCGAAAATGTGATAAATGCCAAAGGTTTGCACCAATGATACACCATCCCAGAGAACAACTTCACTCGATCATATCCCCGTGGCCATTCATGAAATGGGGGATGGATATCGTCGGCCCTCTACCATCGGCCCCAGGTAAAGCTAAGTTCATTTTATTTATGAATGAATATTTCTCTAAATGGGTTGAAGCACAGGCTTTCGAGAAAGTCAGAGAAAAAGAGGTTATAGATTTCATCTGGGATCACATCACATGTCGATTTGGGATACCAGTAGAAATAGTATGCGACAATAGTAAACGATTTATCGGCAGCAAAGTAACGAAATTCCTCGAAGACCATAAAATAAAAAGGATATTGTCAACATCGTATCACCCTAGAGGGAACGGACATGCCGAATCGACGAACAAGACTATCAGAAAAGGCTGAACAAAACTAAAGGGAAATGGAGAGAAATCCTGCCCGAAGTCCTTTGGGCATATCGAACAACATCAAAGTCCAGCACAGGAGAAACTCTATTCCCCCTAGTATATGGCTCTGAAGCCTTGATTCCAGTCGAAATCGGAGAACCCAGTGCCAGGTTTCTATATACAACAGAAGAATCGAATCACGAGGCTATGAATCCTAGCCTCAAATTGTTAGATGAAAAATGAGAAGTTGCACTCGTTCGAATGGCTGCACAAAATCAACGAATCGAAAGGTACTACAATAGAAGAACCAACCTTTGACACTTCACAGTTGGGGACTTAGTCCTAAGGAAAGTCACCATCAACACTCGAGACCCTAATGAAGGGAAGCTCTGCCCGAATTGGGAAGGAACCTATCAAGTCCTAGATATAGTCGGAAAAGGGTCTTATAAACTCGGAACGATGGACGGCGAACCACTTCCAAGAAACTGGAACATATCACTTCTCAAGCGATATTATTGTTAAGGTATGACTTTCTCACTTTTTTCATTTATATATGTATTCGACGCTAACTCATTGCAGGAGTTCAACCAAAGACATCGAGACCTCAAGTTTTAAAGTACGCGTTGCACTCTTTTTTCCTTAGATTGGTTTTTATCCCAAATGGGTTTTTACGGCAAGGTTTTTAATGAGACAACAATTATGTGCTACCTGAGGAAAATTCAACAGTATCCAAGGCTTCTTTGCAATCAACCTCGAATACGGGGGGCATCACCCTCAGATGTTATATTTTCGAGAAAAATACTTCGTGTCAAAGGGCCTCGGTAGGGAAAACTTTATAATGGGCCAAATGGTCGAATGAACCCTGTCCATGTAGATTAGTCGAGCCCCGGTTGAAAAACATGTACACATGTATAAATTATTCAAGCATTCTTTCTTTATCAAACATTTTGTGCCTCGAAGCAAATTCTCTCTACTATACAAATCTCATACTTATGATTTTGTGAGAAATGGATCAAGAGCCAAGTTCAAATATACCTCGAATAATTGGGGACTGCCATCGATGATGGGCATATTCGAGTTATCTAAACTCAAAGTCACAGGACCTCAAAGAGGCACCCCTCTATCTATAGACTAAGGACACCATTCTTGGAGATTAATTCAAAATGTTATTGGGAAATAAGCCCAAGAGGCATACCCGAAGGCTACGGCCAAAATAACACGGCTCGGAGACGTCCAAATTTCGCAATAACAATAGGCCTTCAAATTTTATGAAAAACGGTTAGAAAAGGCTATCGTCGATAAATAATCAAAAGGGCTTCGATAAAATCAACCCTCGTAAAACCAAAAAAGGTTTCGATAAAATCAGCCTTCGGAAAACCTTAAGAGGTACCAAATTATCTTAACATAAACGTGATAAGGAACAAAAAGCAAAAGTGTTTCAACCGACATCGGACCCTCAAAAACCCCAATGGGTAAAAAAATACATGCTAAGGTATAAGAACATATTACTAAGTCTTTTAAGCTGAAAGAGGGAAATAATAGCCATATTTTAAAGGCCATATCGGCCCAACCTAAAAAAGTCTAAGGGCCAATACATTTAGAGTTCGAGACCTTGTTCTCACTCAACTCCGATCTAAGGGTTCCACTATTCCGAGCTCGAATAAAGTTGACTTGAATATAAATCAAACTTAGTTATAAAAACAGTACAACCTTGGAATATATCAAGCCATCAGAAATCTAGCAAAAACTCGGACTCGCTCTTGATTGTCTAAAAACCTTAAGGGTTTGTTCTAAGTTCGAGTTAGATTTCACTCGATTACAAGGGTTGCAACAACGAAAATTTCAAAAGGCAAAAGCACAAAAAATGTTTGAACATAAAATTGAGAAGACATTCGAGAGAAGTTTTTTCATTATATATTGATGAAAAAGGTTATGTACAAGAGACCGATCAAGGTCTTACAAAAAGAAAGAAAAAGAAATTAAGTCCTAACTACAGCTGGTTTCAACCTCTTCTTCGGGAGTAACTTCTCCGAGAGCAACTTCTCCTTCTGGCCCCCCGTCGGATCCACCTCGACTACCTTCTATATCATCGTCTTCGTCATTGGAGAAAGCAAGTTGCCTGGCTTCGGCTTCAAGCACCTTGGCTTGGGCTATCTCCTCGGAGAGGTCAAAACCTCGAGCATGGATTTCCTCGAGGGTTTCCCTTCGGGATTAACATTTTGCCAGGTCATTGTTCCATTGCTCATGATCGGAAGCCTCCCTTAGCTGCATTTGAGCAGCCTCAGCATCGGCCCGGTACATGGCAATGGACTTGTCCGCCATGACCTTGGTCTTCTCAATATCCGCCTTGGCCTCAACAAGCCCGGCTTCAAGCTCCTCGATCCTCTTGGCATGGGCCGAGCTTTTCTCTTTGATGCCCGAAGTTGGACCTCGGCCGATGACAGTTTGGCCAAGCTAGTCTCATTTTTCGTAGCCAGGCGGTCCATATTCTCCTTCCACTGATTGCAATCGGCCTTGACTGGGCCGACTTCTCCCCGAAGCAGCTCGATCCTTTCGACCTTTTGCTGCAGCTGATATAGTGAAGTGTTAGCCTCCACAATTGGGGCGAGTCCGTACAAAATGATGGTTACCTGCTTATCTAGCTCAGCCTCTTCTTCACGAGCCTTGGCCAAATTTGCTTGAAGGTCCTTTATAGTTTCGTCCTTTTGGCCACAAAGAAGCTTCAAGGCGTTCCTCTCCTCCGAGACTTTCTGAAGCTCGGATTCGCACTGGCTAAGGTCAGCTCGAAACTTTGTTGATGCCTAAACAAAAGGGGAAGAAACAAGTCTGACTTAAAGAAAACAAAAGGAATAAGAAAGAGGAAAGCAACAGCTAATTCTTACCTGAGATTGGAGACGATGGGCCTCTTCCAAAAGAATCGAAGCATCGCTGATATCGGAAGCATCATCGACCCTTGTAAAGAAATCCCTGAAGGGATCACCTGCACTAGAGCCTCCGCCAATATCGGGGGTCTTCAACTCCCTAGCCTCCCTTAGTGCCTCCTTAGAAAAATTCGGGAGTGAAGGCAATTGACTTGCTTATGGCCCCGAGCAAGTCTCTCGGGGCACTCTTATCAATCTTCGGGGTCTCAGAACCGGCCCCGTCCGGTGTAGTCGCAGTTGGTCGAGAAATAATCTCGACCTCTAGCGATTCGGGACTTCTTCTTCTTCTTCTTCTCTCAAGTTTCGGACTGAGTCCACCGTGAGAGCGATTATTTTCCTCCTCATCCTTCGAGGCTTGGGCTTGGGGTCCTCGGACTGCGAGGCACCCCTCCTCTTCTTGTCTTTCTCCAGCTTCGGAACCGGGGACTTGGTTTCTTCCTCGCCACTCGAAGGCCTCAATATGGCATCCTTGGTCAGGCCTGCATGAAAGAGGATTATTGATGAACAAAGTATAGGATTGTTTCATAGTATGATAAAGGAGATCCTTACCGTGGTTCTTGGCCTCCCATCTTCCCCTTGCCAAATCACGCCATGCGCGTTCGGCATGAGTGGAAGTTGAGGCTAACTTCCGAACCAAATCTTCGAGGTCGGGCACCGCTTGAGGCATCCAAGGAATAGCTGCACGTTGAAAGAGAATATTAGGCGAAGTCGAAGAGGGTACGAAAAACAAAGCTTAAAAGATCACTTACGGTCGGGGTTCCACTCCTCAGGAAACAACATCCTCTCCTCCGGGATAATGTCACGGGTCCTCACCCGTATAAAGCGGCTCATCCAACCCCGATCCTTGTCCTCGTCGATGCTCGAGAACAAGGCCTTCGTTGCCCGGTGTTGGAGCCTGATTAGTCCTCGGTAGATTCGAGTCCGGTACAACCACATAAGGTGATTTAGGGTAATTTCCAGCCCCCCGGCCTTGCCGGAGAACAAGCACAACATAATTACTATGCGCCATAGCGAGGGATGGATCTGGCTGAGGGTGACCTGATATCTTTTACAGAAATCAATAATTAGTGGGTCAAGGGGACCTAATGTGAGGGGGTAAAACACTTAGGAAACCCTCCACATATGTAGTGATGCTCTCTTCGGGAGCAGGAATTTGCACCACGACCTCGGGACCCCAGTTACAGTCCCTCTTCATGGCCTCGAGGTGGCTCTTTGTTATCGAGCACATGTACATCGACACATGCTCGCATCGGCCCGGGACCGATGAAAGGTTTTCGGCCTTGAAGTCGGATTTTAGAGTACACGGCCGGGAACGTACTCATGGGGAAGCGGCTCCACCTGCGCCTTGTCGCCGGACGGCAGGAAAGCAGATGAGGAAGCTTTCTCCTTCCGCGGTTCAGTCTTTGAGGTTTTCTCCATTGATATAAGTAAAGAAGGGCGAAGGAATATGAAAAACTGGTGGTTTCGGTGCTAACAAAAGTGGCTCAACAGGCGGCGAAAGAGAGGAGATGAAGAGAATTGGAAGATTAAAAAGTTTAATTAGAGGAAAAGTAAAGTTTGATTCACCAAAGGAGCATGTATTTATAGACTCACGGCGACGGTTCAGTGGCGATAGTGGCCGACCGCTAACTGACAGACATTAATGATTTGAGGAACTGAACCGGCGGGACATTTCGGTCACATATGTCGCTTACGTCACGAGGACGACGTCATGATCGAGGTTTCAGAAAATCGAGACTCAAACTGTTTCTTATCATTTTACCCTAAGAAACGCGAGGACTATCTGTATATGGTCGAAATCGGGCATACCCAATTTCATAGGCATGAGAGCTGCCTCGAAGGTAATCTCGTAATGGACCAAGCCCGAGTTCGAAGATGGAATATTTGGCATGGAAATCGAGGTGTTCGTTGGAGATCGAAATCGAGCATGACTAGCTTCGGGTGAAGTGTGATAACGAAATGGCGAGATATTAGCAACCGACCAAAGATCTCGGTGGAAATCCCGGAACAGATCGAATCAAGTGGTTATTGAGGCCAATCGTGGGATTTATTTCCGTTATTAGAATTGTACCTTATTTAGAATTTCTCGGTTATATAAAGAGGGATCCCATTCATTTGCAACATCATCATTATTCACCAAAAAAGAATATATATGCTGCTCTCTACTATCTATTATTGTTCGTTACTGTTCATTACTTTTCTTCAGTGTCCTTATTGTCCAACCTCGAGGTCATCTCGAACCGAGGTCGAACGCACCGCTAGAACACTAGTTTGGTTTATTTTATTGTTCAATTTAATCATCTAGTTCATTGTTTATCAATTGGTATTGGATTAGATCACGCATACTTAAAACCACAATATAAGTTTAATTGTTACTCAAATTTTAGGGTAAACAATTAGCAACAAAAACAGCACCAGTACTGAATAATAAAAATTCCCAGGCAAAGATTACCCCTCTATGTAGGATAGATAAAATCCCAACATTTGATGAGCTCTCTAAGATACTACATACATAAACAAGTTATCTAATATACTAATAATAGTTCCAACACCTAATTACATCAACTGGCACGCTCCATCAAACGTTGTTAGATTAAAGTTACTCATAAAAGATATCCATAAGCTAAAAAGTCCATAAACAAACTACGCGACCATTAGTTATAAAAGTTGGCATAACTAAGGATCAAGATATGGCCACAGAACCAAGGATCACGATATGCTCGGCTTGCTTGAGATGGTCTAAGCTTTGGGAGATTGTGCAGCATGGGGAGATTGAGTAACATGGAAACTAGAGCAACTACCAGCCTTCACCGTTGGTCGCTGTTGTTTCACAAGTGGAACCAATGACTGCACAACATCGGCCATCAGTGGTCTGTAATCAGCCTCCGGTTGTACACACATTGCAGCAATAGCAGCAACCTGAATAACTTCTTTCATTGAATACTGTCCCTCCAGTGCTGGATCCATAATCTCTACAACTTTTTCCCTATCAGTGAGACGGGGCAAAGCCTAACAGACAGATGGGAATAGTAAGTTTTAAAACAATTATAGAAACCTACTCATCAACAAAAAAGAAGAAACAATTAAGAGGAACCTACCCAAGAAACAAGAACACCTTCACCAGGAGATCTCTTCATATCAACCGGAACTCTGCCCGTCAATAATTCTAGGAGGACAACCCCATAACTATAAACATCTGATTTGGTGGTCAAGTGCCCTGTTAATGCATATCTGCAACAGTTTAACCGAAGAAATTGACAGTGACGTGTTAAGAGAAGACATCATCTCAACAATCAGGTGACGAACTAATAATATACTTCTACCTATATGATTCAGTCAAATGAAGGGTACTTACTCGGGAGCAACATATCCTTGGGTTCCCAAAACTCGGGTAGAGACATGTCCACCAGCTTTATCAGATCCAAGCTTGGCCAATCCAAAATCAGAAACTTTGGCATGGAAATTTTTGTCCAAAAGTATATTGCTACTTTTGAGATCTCTGTGTATAATTGGGGGATTGACATGCTCATGGAGATATTCCAAACCTTTAGCAGCCTCTAGAGCTATTGTCAGTCGGGTCTTCCAATCCAACTTTGGACAAAAATTATTGGAACCTACAGATTGAAGTGTAACGATTCCATTACTGACTTCAAAAGCAAAACTTGAAACAATGTACAATAAGGTATAAGAATAGGGATTAGTCCGATTGGCACAACTTGTATCAATCTACACTAGGTAGGAATTCCATGTTTGGCACAACATGATTTAGGTGACTCAATCCGAAATGTTTGTTTTCTTCCACATGAAACAAAAGTGGATTATTGAGTTTAAAGGACCATGAGGATTCTAAGACAACCCCTGCAAGGGAAAACTGTCAAACCATTCTTTATAGGAATACGGAAAATCAAACAGCCAAATTATAACTGTGGTTTGTCACAGTTTAGCATCATAACTGCAGAGAATGAAGCGATTGTTGCTCGTGCTTTCTTTCATATAAATAAGGGAGATCAAATTGAAATTTGTGCTCCATAACTAAAAATAAAATACTCATTTTTGGTTAAAAAAGAAAGTACTCTTACTACAACATGAAAATAAATTACTCATCTTGTTGAAATGTACATCCTGAAAAGAAAATATTTTTTTTTGTTAAAATGAAAGAAAATACTTTGGAAGAGAAGGGAAAATATTTTTCTCCAATCGGAGGAAAATGAGTTCATAAGGAAAATGTTTTCCAAAACATTTAAGCCAACCAAACATGGGAAAATTAGAAAACATTTTCCGGAAAATATTTTCCTTCATACCAAACACACCCCAAGTTCGCTTTTCTCAGGTTGGACGTTGAGTTTGACTACCTTCTCATGTTTTATTTATCGATAGCAACTTCTTATGTTATAACTAGCAGATATTTGTGTCTTACTGCATCAGGAAAAACTCTTCATCTGAACTTTGAAGTAGAAAAAATTATATTACCTATTTTCAGGCCAACATGTAATAGATGGTTCCCTCTTACCAGCCAAGTGTAGCTAAAAGCCAATATGACAAACTTCCATATGTCTAAGAATGTTATTTGATGAGGATATTCATTCATCATTCTCCTATCGACTAAGTATTTCTTCCGCAAAGATGGAAAGAGTGCAGGAGGTCAGTGGGAGAGTCGTCCCCAAAAGAATGAGGAAGTACAACAACAACAACGACCTAGTATCGTCCCACAAGTGGGGTCTGGGGAGGGTAGTGTGTACGCAGACCTTACCTCTACCCCGATGGGATAGAGAGGATGTTTCCGATAGACCCTCGGCTCAAGAAGACGAAAAGACAAAAGAGACAATATATCAGTACCATCATGGAAATAATAACAACAACACAAGAACTAGTTAATAGATGAAAGGAAGAAATAATGATCAGTAAATAAGGCCCGACACTATAAAAATGGAAGAGTAGCAAAAGAATGAGGAAGTAGGAAGAGAGAAAAAGAGAAAGGCAAAAAAAGGACTTCAGAGATTCATGTATCAAGGAACATATTGCTGCCACGAAATAGCAAATACAATAAAAGCAAAGGATGCTGCTAGATTGCAAACGGCCCAAAACCATATGCAACTGAAAACCAAATACATACCATTGATTGGATACAAGTGCTCCTGCAAACCACCATTCGCCATGAACTCATAAACAAGCAATTTATGGCTGCTTTCTGAACAATAGCCAATCAAAGGCAGCAAATACGGTGAGCGCAAGCGACATAGCAACTCGACCTGATATTTGATAATAATAAAAATAAAATACAATGTACATAATACAATTTTAACACAAATCCAAAGTCCTAACAATGCCCTTTATATTTTCACATTTAAGACCTTGTGTTAAGGGTTATAAATTACAAAAATTTCAACAAAGTGCTTAACCATATCTTAGACTCGACAAAACCTTTTAACTTTCTGTTGGGCAGCACCCAAATTCTTCCATTGATGAAGGGTTAAAACCAAGGTTGATTAAGACTTTGAGGAGAAAAATTTAAGGGTTGTCGAAATATTTTTCCCTTTCAACATTATAGACTATGCTATGTCGCATCTGAAATGTATTGACAGATATCTCACCTCCACTTTGAATTCCTCTTCCCCTTGCTTTCCAGCCTGATCCATCAGCTTAACTGCAACCTTCCTCCCATCTTGAAGCACTCCTCTGTACACTGAACCGAAAGCGCCATGTCCAATCACATTAGATTTTCCGAATCCACCTGTGGCTGAATGCAGCTGCTTGAATGTGAAAACTTGAAGTCCCTTCTCAGCAGTGATTTTAAGATTCGCAAAACTATTGCCCTTGTCCTCGAAAGCTTTCTCTGTATCTGAATGGAATAATAAAAACGTATCAAGACTATAGCTTTCTCAAAACTTGAAGTGATATAGAGGAAAGCACAGTGAGCATGGTGTGAATTTGTGCATTAGAAAGCATTCTCTCTAAAATAACCAGAGGCGGACCTACATTGTAGGCAGAGGGGTCACCTGCACCCTGAAACTTCGATAAAAACTCCAAAAATACTTGTTAATTTCCTCAAGAAATAGTCAGATATTAACAAAGGCCCCCGTACCAATCTTTATGAGCAGTGATAAATAATATTGAGTATAACGGTGCACCCCTGACTGTTGAATTCCGGGTCCGCCTTTGAAAATAACTAGACAATTTGTTCTAATTTCATTAACAACAACAGGGGCGAAGCCACCTTATGCAAAGGCCCTTAACCAAAACTTTATAAAATATTACACTGTGTATATAAGTAAAATATTGATTTTAAATGTATAGAACATATATTGAACACCCTTTATTGGGAATTTTTTTTAGTTCTTTCAAGTCTGAACACCCTTGAAAATATTTCTAGTTTCGCCACTGACAACAACAACAACTACTACTACTACAACAGCTTCCAGTCATTAAGGCCTTCTATTCAGGATTTCTACATTGTGCAACCAACATTAAATCTTTTCTATTTGCCACAATGACAATGCATGTTTCTACTTTTCCCTCTTCCTCTAAATAAAATAAAGAAGTCGTGCACTAAGCTCAAACTATGTGCGGGGTCCGGGAAAAACAGGACCATTGTAAGCAGTCTTACTCTATGTTTTATGCGGGCATCAACTTTTAACAGTTACGTGGAGGCTCCTCTCCTTAAATAAGAAAAAGAAAAAAATGACCCCCCCACACACACACCTCAAATATTCTCTTTGACTCTTTGCTTAGTGCTACTATTTCCTTTTGACCCATAAATCTTGATAAAGATCAAAACTTTGTGTGGCAACTTACAGGAATGTAAAGTTGAGAAAAAAGTAAAGACTTACAAGAAGGGTTCTTGAGACGCTTGGAGACTTTGTTACGGATATAGCAATAGTAGCAAAATGCAATAAACAAAGAAGCAATGGCAAGAGAGGCAAAGACCAGTATTGTGACTGCAGTGGCTTTTTCTTTCTTATGGTAATCATCATTTTCTGATTCCATTGGTGCAAAAATGTTAGTAGAAAAATAGGGAACTAAGTTGAACAACACTGAAGAGAAGCCATTGGAGAGAGAAGATAAAAGTGGGACTGAGTCATAAAACAGTCTTTTTCTTCTCTCTCTCTCCTCTCTTATTTTCCCCAGGTTTGCATTTGTCGTTGGACAGTATACAAATGGGGTACCCATTTTTTGCTTACAAGTCCCTAGTCTCATTGTTTGTGTGTCTAAAAAAGAATGTTTGTCTTTATTTGTAAAAAAAATTACTCATAGAAAAAGAGTGATTACAGTTTTCGGTAAAGTTGCTAACATCTGTAAAGTCTATGCCTCCATGCAATTTAGAAGCTCAACACATTAACCCTCCGATTAGCTTTAATGTATTAACCCTTCTAATCCCCTTGGAGATTACTAATCTGTCCCAAAGTATGTTGCTTAATTTGTCTTTCCAAACGTATCCCATCAACCAATTATTATATGTCTAAAAACTTCCCTAAGTAACCATTGGGCCTCTAATCAAACTAAAAGCACTTTTGTGAGCCATTTGCGGTAGTATCTTATACTCAGTGTCACATTTTAACTTGTACCATATTTTTAAAAATTATTGATTTGGTAGCTGCCTGACAAAAGGTTCGTAACAATATGACAAATATACCCCTGACAAAAGATATAAAAGATGCATCACGCATTAATCGTGTTACCATTCTCCTCCATCACTACGTCCCTCCTCAGATCTCCTTTTCTTTTAGCAGCTTTATCAAAAACCAGAAAGTTGAACCAGATTCAAATTCGAATTCAAAATTACAAAACACATTGTAAGTATTGCAATTCATTTTCAGAATTCGAATTAGTTTTTAAAACTGATTCATCTGCAATTATTTTCGTAAATCATCATGTTTTTTATGTTTTAAACTTAAAAAACAAAATCGGAATTCAATTAACGCCTATAGATATTTTCACTTATGCTCATATAATCACACTTGCATGAAGTTGTTTGACGGATGTAACATGAAATTTTTACTTATAGATCTTCAAAAGCTTTGCATGGGAGATATAGAATAAAGTTGTTTCACTTTGAATTCTAAAGTTTTAATCAAATACAAGTTAAAACTTCATGCTAATGTAGCGTGCAGTTGTTTTTGACGTTGAAGCTAAAAATTAATGCTAATGGATGCTGAAGTTATTTAGTTCATTTGCTAAAACTTCATACCAAAACAAGCTGAAGTAGTGTAGTATGCTAAAGTTTTTTAGTTCATTTGCTAAAACTTCAAACTGGACATGCTTACACTTTTGTCATGCAGCATGTAATTTTCTAAAAAAAATTAGTTAACGCATGTTGAAGTTATTTAGTTCATTTGCTAAAATTTCATACCAAAAAATGCTGAAGTTTCGTCCTGCATTCAGCAATATTGTTATGAGCTTTTTCCTAAACTCCAGTCTAAACAAGCTGAAGATTTTTAGTTCATTTGCTAAAACTTCAGGACAAACATGCTGAAGTTTTTGTCCTGCAGTATGTTAATATCTAATTACTTTTTGCTCATGCATGTTGAAATTATTTAGATCATTTGCTAAAAATTCCATACCAAAACATGCTAAAGTTTTGTAGTATGCTGAAGCTTTTTAGTTCATTTGCTAAAACTTCAGACTAAACATGCTTAAGCTTTTGTCCTATAACATGTAATTTTCTAAAGAATTTTAGCTAATGCATGCTGAAGTTATTTAGTTCATTTGCTAAAATTTCATATCAAAACATGCTGAAGTTTTGTCCTGCATTCAACAGTTTTGTCATGAGCTTTTTCCTAATCTTCAATCTAAACAAGGTGAAGTTTTTTAGTTCATTTGCTAAAACTTCAAGACAAGCATGCTGAAGGTTTTCTCATGCAGTGTGTTAATTTCTAATGAATTTTTGTTAATGCATGCTGAAGTTATTTTGTTCATTTGCTAAAATTTCATACCAAAACATGCTAAAGTTTTGTAGTATGCTGAAGTTTTTTAGTTCATTTGTTAAAACTTTATACTAAACATGCTTAATCTTTTGTCCTGCGGTATGTATTTTCTAATAAGTATTTGTTAATGCATGCTGAAGTTATTTAGTTCATTTGCTAAAATTTCAGACTTAAGTTTTTTAAGTATGTAACTTTCTAAAGAATTTTTGCTAATGCATGCTGAAGTTATTTAGTTCATTTGCTAAAACTTCATACCAAGACATGCTGAAGTTTTGTAAAGAGGTCTACAATTTTGTCATATGTTTTATCCGAAACTTCAGTCTTAACAAGATGAAGATTTTTAGTTCATTTGCTAAAACTTCAGACTAAACGTTTTTAAGTTTTTGTCCTGCAGTATGTAATTTTCTAATGAATTTTTTCTGAACTTCATACTTAAATTTTTTTGTTCATTTTCCTAACACTTGACACTAAACATGCTGAAGTTTTCATTCTGCAGGATGAGTTCGATTTGCCTTGTTATTACTTTCAATGGGAGGTGGACTTTTGATTACAAATACTTGGATCGTGATACAAAACTTGTTCTGCTTAATAAACAAGTATCATTCAATACTTTCCTGAAGAAAAAATTAGTGAAGTTACAGATTTTGATTCAACCAAATATTCACTAAAAATATGGTTTGATATCAAACTAAATACAAGTAAAGGGATGCTTGTAACTTCAGATAAAGAACTCAGAACTTGTATACATTTGCTAACAACTGAGTTAGCCTTCAAGAATTGTCATTTTGTCATCGAAAAAATAAAACTACTTTTTGACAGTATAGTTGCCTCAGAATCTGCAACATTCAAACCATCTATTACACGTACAATTGATTCAGAACAACTTGATGGTTATCAATATGAACTAGAACAGCCAATAAAGAAGTAGACAATGAGCGACAACCTTCTAACATTACACCTGCTTCAGAATATGGAACGTTGCAAGAAGTACCTGCCGCTACAATAAATTCATACCAGTTTGGTGAGGCCCAAGAAGAAGAAGGGCAGTTAATAATGCAAATAGACATCCAACACACCATCCAACAAAGTTTTTTGTTATCCCCTGCAATGATAAGCAACAACCAAGATGAAGAAAATACAGAAAGTATACTGATAACATCAAATACAATTCAAGAAATTACTAAAACTTCTACTACTTCTAAGGAATCAAGAAAAAGAGTGAGGAGAAAGCTGGAAGAATCTCCACCATGTAAAATACTTAGGCACGATGCATTGCATGACGAAGTAAAAGTATGATCAGTTTCTGAGAACAAGAAGAGCATGACTAAATTTTTCTGTAGCTTTGAGATAAACCAAAAAGTTGAATTCACTGTTTTTAGCATGGTTGAACTCGTATCGGAATGGGTGTTAGGATTTTGTGAAATTTGTCGGGTTTCCTAGGTACGGGCCTAGGGGTCGACTTTTGGGTCGATTTATAGATTTTGATAAAGATTGAGGCTTTATGATCCGGAATAGTTCCTTATGAGTTTTATTTGTGCTTTGAAGTTATTTTGGTTAGATTTGAGTCGTCCGGAGGCCATTTCACCCGAGAAGTTCATTTTTGAGTATCATACTGTCTTCTTTGAGGTAAGTATCTTGCCTAACTTCGTGGGGGGGGGAGGGGAACTACCCCTTAGGAATTGAGTCTTTTATGCTAATTGTATGATGTAAAGTCCATGTACGTGACGTGACAAGTACGTACCTGGGCTTATTTGTGGAAAATTGACCTTTTAGGGCTCGTAGGTTCTTACATTCATTAGATATGAAGTTATTTTATTATGTTAAGTTTTCCTATTTACTAGTTTCACCTCTACATGTTTGTTTGAAATTAATTGCTTCATGTTCCACTCTTATTGTCTATTTGACTCTTGTTGCATTAACTGAAGTCGTTGCCTCTTCGATTGGCATGCCATCATTTCCTAATTGCTTATCTTTATTTGAAATCATTATTATCTCTTATGTAATTGTTTATCCTTAATCGAGGCCATGATTATCCTTTCTGTTGCTTATCCTTAATTGTAATTTTTGTACCCCTTTCATGAGTGGTAAATCCTAAATGAAGTTAGTTATCCTTTATCATAGTTGTTGTAACGACCCGACCGGTCGTTCCGTGGAATTAGCCCCGTTATTTCTGTTCATGCCTTGTCATGCTTTGTTTAGACTGTTTATGATGTGTTGGGGTCGATTAGTTCGGGTTCGGAATGATCGTAGTGGGAATCGAGACACTTAGTCTCTTAAATCAACCTTATAGTTGGAAAAGTCAACTAGGGAGTTGACTTCTTGGTAAACGACCTCGGAAGGTATATTGTATGGCTCAGATAGCTTCGTTAGGTGATTGGGACTTAGGAGTGTGTTTGGAATGTAATTTTGAGGTCCGGTGTAGAATTAGGCTTGAATTGGCGAAAGTTAGTTTTTGGCGATTTCCGGTCGGCAGTGGAAAATAGGTTATCAGGGTCGGAATGGAATTCCAAAAGTTACAGCAGGTTTGTAATGTCATTTTGGATATGTGTGCAAATTTTCAGGTCAATCGGAGGTGTTTTGGATGGTTTCGGCATCGTTGGTGGAATGTAGAAATTTTAAAGTTCATAGACTTGAATTTGATGTGATTTTGGTGTTTTTGCGTTGTTTTTGGTGTTTCAAAGGCTTGACTAAGTTTTAATGGTGTTATGGGGTGTGTTGGTATGTTTGGTTGAGGTATTGAGGGCCTCAGGTGTGTTTTGGGTGGTTAACGGACCAACTTTTGGCTCAAGAACTTGGCAGATTTTGCTGGTGTGAGTTTCTGGTTTCCTTCTACGCGATCGTGGGAGGAGGTTTGCGATCATGTAGGCCTAGTTGGGGAGGGAAGGAATTTTTGTTATACGCGATTGCATGGAGGAGGTCGCGGTCTCGAAGGGTGAGGTTGTTTGTGCAGTGCGATCACGTGGTATTTTTTGCGATCGCGTAGAGTTGAAGGGCGCGTGAGGGGGCTGGACTGTTGTTCTTCGCGATCGCGTAGAGGGGCTTGCGGTCGCGTGGGTTCCAGTTCTGCTGAATGGCGATCGCGTGGAGACATCCGCGATCGCGTAGGGTTAAATGAGGGCCAGTCTTATTATGTGCTTCGCGATCGCGTGGCAGATGTCGCGATCGCGATGAAGAAATCCCCAGGCAGAAACCACGCGATCGCGATGAAGAAATCCCCGGGCAGAATTTTTAAGTTCAAAAATGAGGGTTTTAGGCCATAACTCAAAATACCATTAGAGAGCTCGGGAAAAGCGGATTTGAAAGAGATTTTCAGTGGGATTCTTGTGGTAAGTGTTCTTCAATCACTTTTGGATTAATTTCATGAATTAGTTTTGATTTTTATCATGTAATTTGAGGAATCAAAGTGGGAATTGGGGGGAAATGGAGGAAAATTTGGGAATTTCTTTTGATGATTTGAATGGATATTTAAGGTCGAATTTTGGTAAATTTGATATGGGTAGTCTCGTGAGGGAATGAGGATTCTAGTTTTGTAATTTTTATCGAATTCCGAGACGTGGGCCCGGGGGTCGGGTTTGGCCAATTTCGGGATTATTTGGTAATTTTGATAAATTTCGAGTTGGGTTTTGTTCCTTGGCATATTATATTGGTATAAAACTGATTTTTGGTAGATTTGGAGCACTTGGAGGCCGAATCTAGAGGCAAAGGCACTGCGGACTAGTATTTTAGCCGTTTTTGAGGTAAGTAACGCTTCCAAACTTGGATCTGAGGGTTCGAAACCCCAAATCTCATGATATATGATGATAATTAAGGTGGCGCACATGCCAAGTGACGGGCGTGCGGGCGTACACCGAGTAATTATGGCCTGGCTCATCCCATGGCACCGCCTAATGGCTATTTTGGGCTGATATTCGTACGGTGAAGGTTATAATTAATGTGAACATATTAGAAATCATGTCAAGTATAAATGTTAAGGCTTCTCGCCTAACCTGCTAAGACCTGAGTGGTCAGTTATTGATGTCTCCCTTTGTGATTATTTGTGTCACGACCCCAAATCCTAACAGGCCGTGATGGCGCCTATCGTGAAACCTAGGCTAGCCGACCATCACTTTACTACGCTTTTGTTCAATCATAATAGTTCACAATTAGATAATCAACAAGCAACCATAGCATAAATAATATAAATAAGTCTTGGCGTCCCCATAATATTCTATACCACCTCCCAAGAACTGGAGTCAATAGTCATGAGCATCTACGAATAAATAAATCTAACTCTGCTAAAACTATAATGTATATCTCTGAATCAAATGCTAAAGCTAAACAAGGAAGGAAAATGGAGAAGTTGTGGACGCTGGACAGCTACCTCGAAATCCCGTGAACTTCTGCTATCGAACCTGCGTCAGCTACCGCTGAGAGCTGGTACCTGGATCTGTGCACAGAGGCACAGGGAGTCTTTATGAGTACGCCAACTCAGTAGTAATGAAAAGAAGTCACAGTCTGAGAAATATAAAGCACACAAACAGATACACCATTTTACAAAAGCCAGTAAAACACCAAGTCACTAAGTAGTATTCAGCAATTTCATAGGTTCAAAAACCAGTTCCAAACTCCTTTGAAAAACAAGTACAATATTAGTATATCTTAGTAAAATCCTCAGTAAAACCAGTTTGAAAATGAAGTAAATCATAACTTGAAAACATAGTAAAATAATCATAAAAGTGCCCCTCGGGCCAAAATCATTTCTCATAACAGATGCCCTCAGGCATTCCCTCAATCACTCAGTATCAATCATCACTCAGTATCAGCCCCGCGGGCAATAATCATCACTCAATCGGTACCGGCGCTCACTGGGGGTGTGTTACAGACTCCGGAGGGGCTCCTACAGCCCAAGCGCAATAATAACATAAGGCCTGAAAACCTTCTCATCTCTCTCATGAGGCCTGGAAGCCTCCTCACCTCTCTCATAAGGCCTGGAAGCCTCCTCACATCACTCATAAGGCCTGGAAGCCTCCTCACATCACTCAGTCAGACACTTTCAATTAGCCCTTAGGCCATAAACAAATCGGGTTCTCGACCCAAAACAACGTTTTCTGGAAGCCTCCTCA